>OX103976.1:14144037-14231820 GCA_944470395.2 Schistosoma turkestanicum | reverse complement strand
AAGAGTAGCACTAGACATAAATCTTCAAATAAATATTTCTGTCATTGAAATCACGGGTCGATCAATGTTAAACCACCGTTAGAAACCTGAACGGCCGCTTTGGTCAAGTATGGAATTCATCAGCAGTTTGTATCCACAATCCCGAAATAGAATGAAAGACCTTCGGTTTGGCTCGTAAACCCTCAATCTCTTGACCACGGTGGTAAATTCTAACTGTGTTTGAGATGTTAGATCCCCAGAACTCGCTTGATAAATGCCTTATTTTGGATTTCACGTTTGCCAGCATGGACTGATCAGTTGACCTTGAGATTTCATTTCCCACCAGGAAAATCCATGGCTGTGATTGGCTGCTGTGTATTTTAAGTGTGCTATTTTCGTAACTGTCCCAAGGACGTTTCTATGATGTATAAATAAACGAGAGTTGTGTGCTTGATTGTATTGTGATTGTTGGGTGTTTGTAGAATATACTTTCTACGCTTACAAAGCCTTTTTACTTCAGCTTGGGATTCAAGGTAGCCTACCTGGACACTGGTTCATTGTCTCGTTGGCGTTTATCGACTAAGGTGAACTCGTAATAGCTTCAAGGGTACCTAGTGACGAACCCTACAAACTGTTAAGTAATAATTACATATATTTGTGTCAGTCGCAGTCTATATTTATACATAATCCTATTATAAACATTAATATTATGACTATATTGACTGCCGATTCAATTTCATGTAATATGTATTGTATACAACATTCTCTTTATGCTTGTACATTCCAGTCACTTTTTGTGTGTGTATTTACATTGAATGACAAAAGACTTAGTACTTTTTGCATCACTGAATTACTTCTAAATGACATTTCAGTTACAGAAATTAAAATAATAATTGCATACACAGTATGATATTTAAATCGAATAGTGGTGTATCATTAGAATATGCATTACGGGGTTGTGAAGATTGTTAAGTTACACAGTTTTTGAAACCATGAATCGATCACTGTTACACCATCATTAGAAACCTGGAAGCACTAGACGGCCGTTTCGTCCTGGTATGGGACTACTTCTCAGCAGTGCGCATCCACGACTCCTGCACCTCGCAGGATTCGAAACCAGAACCTTTGGTATTGTAGGCGAACGTCTGTCCGTCGGACCACTGAGCCGGTATCCGACGGTGTGAATGTCTAACTTGATCAACTCACGGAGTTGTGCAGCCTCATACACAATCTTCGGTAGTAGTTACTGTCTACACCCGTACAGGTTGAACTTCACTGGTCACGTCTTCCCACTAGAACTCATAGAAATCACGGATTGGTTCATGTTAAATCACCATTAGAAACCTGGAAGCACTGAAAGGTCGTTTCATCCAAGTTTGGGATTCATCAGCAGTGTGTATCCACGACCCCGTAAGTGGGAGTAGAATGAAAGACCTTCGATCTGGCGCATAAACCATCAATCTCTAGACCACAATGTTCGATTCTAACGGTAAAATAGTGATTACATATATTTGTCTCAATCCCATTCTATATTTATACATAATCCTATTATAAACATTAATATTATGACTATATTGACTGCCGATTCAATTTCATGTAATATGTATTGTATACAACATTCTCTTTATGCTTGTACATTCCAGTCACTTTTTGTGTGTGTATTTACATTGAATGACAAAAGACTTAGTACTTTTTGCATCACTGAATTACTTCTAAATGACATTTCAGTTACAGAAATTAAAATAATAATTGCATACACAGTATGATATTTAAATCGAATAGTGGTGTATCATTAGAATATGCATTACGGGGTTGTGAAGATTGTTAAGTTACACACTTTTGAAACCATGAATCGATCACTGTTACACCATCATTAGAAACCTGGAAGCACTGAAAGACGGCCGTTTCGTCCTGGTATGGGACTACTTCTCAGCAGTGCGCATCCACGACTCCTGTACCACGCAGGATTCGAACCCAGGACCTTCGGTATTGTATGTGAACGTCTAACCATCGGACCACTGAGCCGGTATCTAACGGTGTTAATACTAGGACGAAACGACCGTCTAGTGCTTCCAGGTTTCTAATGGTGGTCTAACATTGATCGATTCATGGTTTCAAAAATGTGTATCATTTTAGAATAGACAAGTTTTCCAGTTGACTATTCTGTCATATTGATTAAAGATTATAGAAAAGAAAAAGATTTTCATTGCAAAATTATTGGCATAAAGTTTGAACTATAGAGATGAATAACGTTTCACTGCAGCTCAGTCGTGACATTAATTCTGCAGTGGAATTGTAGTGAACGAGAACACAGGTGAGGGCAACCGGATTGTATTTGGCGGAAATTACAGAGTTGCTCAGTAAAATAGGAAAACCATATTGTAAATCGTTCATTTGCAAAATATCAGTTCATTATATCGAACTGAACTGTTCCTGTTGCAAAACATCAATCCATTGTCACTATTCATGTGTTTCATACAAATTCCATTGTGTTCTAACTCTTCCTTTCTTGATCTTCCCCCATCTTCTGCTGCCAGACATTACGTTTACACTCATGTCACATACTACTTATAAGTAGCTCGCACCACAGAATTTTCTATGAAATAAATCAAGTCAAACATTCGCATCAATGTGATAACCCATCTCGCGAAAGTTAGCACAGCTTATCTCATTATATTTTATTAACTGGGTGTGAACGAAATTTCCTGATGTCGAGTGTTGCTTTAGTTCATTCTGTGTGGAAAAAATGAAGTATGAGAGATAAATGGTCAGCAGTAGAGTTTTATTTTCAGTCTATTGCAAAGAGTTTAGCGATATTTGGTTCAGTTTTGATGTGGTTTCTTTCTCCAACCTGGATTGGTTGATTGTGAAGCTTTTATTGTTCTTCTGAATAACATAATAGTACAAATTTTTAGGCAGAAGTGAAGTATTTCTGAATTTCTCCAGGAAATAACTAATAGACTTTACTATCACCCTCAATTTGATTTGTTATTGCTAAACATTAATCTTTCATTTTCTGCATCTATTGTTTGATGTCATCTCCCATTGAGTTTGGTAAGATAAGCTGTTAGCCATTAGTGGAGAAATTTGAAAACTTCACTTCCACCTGAAATCTGTGCTGACGATGATGTGCAGTAGCACAATAAAAGCTCCACAATTAACTCATGCCACTCAGAGAACAAAATGCAAATAGAATCATCCACGAAAGCTATACATTTTCTTCACAGCCTCGCTAAAGTTTACCACTGTTTAGAGTGTAAAATTTGAAACTCTTAACAGTGCTTAGTGAAATAAACCTGCTTACCAGGGATATTACTCCTCTTATTAGAATGGTATTTTGTTTCAATAAGGATTTGTAATATTCAAAATAAATTTTGTTAGACATCATGATACTAAACCGTAAATGATAGTTTAATAAGCAAAAACTTATTTTGCATATTATTATGTTTAAACTACGTTAACATAGACACATACACGTGGGGTATTTTGCATATCAAATATTTGACAGTAAGTTGCCGTTTTGTATATTAACTACAATCAAAATGTAGTATGTATTCGATTAGTGGTTGGATTACAAGTGCTCACTGTTGACGGGTCACATGCTAGCACGAAAAAGTCATCCAGTACCGTTTGATTTTCAGTGGTACCCTGACTGAGATCAACTTCTAAAGAATGTGACCAACATACAAGGTCAGTCTCTATAGAACTCCTTCTTCTTAAGTACAAAAGTCAACTCACTAGTTACTTACTTCACAGTATTTCTCAAATTCAAATGAGAAACCTTGATTTATTAGGTTCAAAAATTGCCGAAGGAAACCAGTGGTCACAAATAAAACTGAATAACTATTAATCTATATTGCGAATCCTTGCAGTTAAAGTTGTATCCCTGATCATTAACCTAATGGTTATAAGTTATTCACGATACCTAAAGGTCGCCGGTTGAATCCATAGTGAGGCATAGAATCCACATTGTTGAGAAGCTTCATTTTAGAAGGATGCCAAATTTCTCATCACTTTATTTATTCAGCTCATTGAATATCACATCACCAATAACATTTTTATGCAAAACAAATCTTCATAAGTTAAGTCATTTTATTACTGTACATCAGAGATTTGTGATCTTAGCAATAAAATATGTTATTTTATTGGAAAGATTTTCTGCAGACTGTTCTAATTTGAAGGCGCTAGTTACCATTGATGAGATATGAATGAAGTAAATCAGGGAACACTGGACAGCTGTTTTCTTTCAACTATGTAGTCTCTCAGCAGTGCTCTACCAGGAACTGAATTCAGAAACTGCCAAATCTCACCAATAGATCATTCAGTAGTATGTATATTTCCGAGTTCCGTACAAAGTTTTCTTCCATGGACAATAATGTATTTGTAACGACATAATTCACAAACGATATCATATTACACATTTGAAATCATCAATCAATCATTGTTAAACCACCATTAGAAACCTGGAAGCACTGGACGGCCGTCAAGTCCTGGTATGAGACTCATCATCAGCGCGCATCCACGACTCCTGCTCCTCGCAGGATTCGAAACCGAGACCTTTGGCATTGTAGGCTAACGCCTTACCATCGGACCACTGGGCAGGCATCCAGTGGTGTTAATGTCTAACCCTGATTGATCTAGGGATTTTGCGCGACCTCATCCATTTGTCTTTGGTAGTTATGCCTACACCCGACAGGGTTGAACTCCATTGGTCACATCTCAACCAGAACTCCGAGAATTTCCTCATGAAGCTAGTCACTAGTGAGCACTGTTACTATATTTTGGGGCAGAGTTTTGGAGGTATGTGTTTTTACACATTTGAAATCCCGAGTTCGAATCCTGCGAGGTGCAGGAGTCATGGATGCGCACTGCTGATGAGTCCCATGCCAGGACAAAACGGCCGTCCAGTGCTTCCAGGTTTCTAACAATGATTGATTGATGATTTCAAATGTGTAAAAACGCAAACCTCCAAAACTGTGCCCCAAAATATCATATTACCTTATATTCGAAACAATAATTTATAAAACAGTGTTGATAAGCTAAATAGTCTGATAATAGTTATGGTAGAGTAAGAAGACCCCCTCACTCTATTGTAACCTATGTCGATGGCCATGGGAAGAAATGGGTTGTTACGCATCACCTGTATGAGCCTATGGGTTGGATACGTAAGCATAGATGTATGTAAATGTGGGGGACGTTAGATCCACAGAACTCACTTGATAAAGGTCCTAATTTTGGATTTTGTGTTTTCGAGCATAGGCTAATCAGTTGACCTTGAGATTACATTTCCCACTGTGAAAATCCTTGACTGTTATTGGTCGATGTATTATTTTAGTACGCTGTTTTTGCGGCTCTCCCAAGGACGCTTCTATCATGTATAAATGAACTCGATTTATGTACTTGTGGACCTCATATTTTCCGGGTGCTTGTAGAATACACTTTTTACGCCATATCAAGACTTCTTCCTCTACTTAGTGGGTCCTTGGGACAGTCGGATTAGAGCAGCCTATCGTATCACTGCATCATTTGTCTTCGCTCTCGTTTACTGACTAAAGTGAATTCGCATTACGGGGTTGTGAAGATTGTTATGTTACACATTTTTGAAACCATGTATCGATCAATGTTAGACCACCATTAGAAACCTGGAAGCACTGGATGGCCGTTTCTTCCTGATATGGGACTCCAGGTTTCTAATGGTGATCTAACATTGATCGATACATGGTTTCGAAATAAAACTAAACAATCTTCACAACCCCGTAATGCAAATTACCTGTGCTCACTAGTGACTAGCTTCGTGAGGAATCTTCTCCGAGTTCTAGTGGGAAGACGTGACCAGTGAAGTCCAACCTGTTCGGGTGTAGGCAGTGTCTACCGAAGACTGTGTATGAGGTTGTGCAACTCCGTGAATTCGATCAAGTTAGACATTAACACCGTTGGTTACCGACTCAGTGGTCTGACGGTTAGGTCGTTCGCGCACAGTACCGAAGGTCCTGGGTTCGAATCCTGCGTGGTGCAGGAGTCGTGGATGCACACTGCTGTAAAGTGAATTCGTAATAGCTTCAAGCATATCACTTGATGAGCATAACTGTAAATCATGTAATGAATTTTCTGAAACCTGATATACTACAAGTTTTATTTAAAATTATTGAATATCTTATATATGTTAAGCGATTAAGAAAAAATTCTCCTCATCAACTCTTAAGCATCTTCTACTTAACAAATCCGGTTGACTTTCAAAAATTTAGTTACATTGTTATTTATTTAAAAAGATTTTGAGATTGAAAACAGATTTCATTGGATAAAATATCTTTGTTTTATCTTTGTTTTCATGACATTGGTCATGATTTAGTGACAACTCAGCATAAGACTCAGTCTTATATTAGTTCAGCCATGATCTGAATAGTATTTCACTTGTGAAGTTGGGTTACATGGGTTCAAATCTGCACGAGGAGCATCAGTCCCCGGCTGAGTGTAGTCATATCTAACACTAATGAATACTAACCAGCACAAAACCGAGACCACTTAGCATCTCTCCTAACGACTACCTGTAACTATTGTTTTTATATCTACTGAATGTAAATGCTGATTTCATTGTTTTAATTAATCATGCCTTAATTATTCCGTTTTTGTTTTGCAGAGGATTTCAGAGGACAATGAGCATTGAGTATAAACAATTGATTTGTTCTCTAATGTCAAATATCTTTTCCTCATTTCTAAACTAGAGTTGCCTATTCAATTCATTAGAAGAACCTCATAACTCCTATATATCGTCTAAAATGAACCATACATTTCTACATTTTGATAAATAGCTATGTGTGCGTACTGCAAGGTGTACATACATGATGTATGATGTGTATGATGATGTGTACATACGTGTGTCGCTTTTACGTTTACATTTTTAATAGAATTATGGTTGATCAAGAAGTAACTAACCTTTACAAAAAAAATATTCACCAATCTATGTATCTATATTTCGTTGGGTGGGGGTGGGGTGGGTGGTGAGGGGAGAGATTTAGTCTATCCACAAACACACATACACACTCTCTCTCTTTAATATTTATCCCATTAGCTATTCGTACGTACATTGATATACACACAGGATTATTATGATTACTAATCATAGGTCATCACTCCATCCACACACAAACACACGCACACACACACACACGCTTCAAGTATAAATAATAACTAACAATACAGGAAGAAAATTTTTTTTTTAATGATTGTGGTCTACTATCTCAAGCACAAACACAAATAACACAACAATTCTATAGGCAATTTTTTTTTCACTAATTGATTAACGTACTGTATATGTATACAAATGAGACTATGTTGATGCAGGTGAAAATGTTGCTTCTATTATCCATTAAAAAAATAGAAAAAATGTCTATTCAATAACATTCCATACAAACAAACGTACATGTTATAACAAACAGTTCATTGATAGACACACATACACATACGCACAAACACACATTCACAAACACACACACACATTGATGTGTACATACATAAAAAAAAGAGATCTGGCACCAAAATTCATTCTATTTGCAAGTGCACACATATGTAGATAATAGACACTCATTCATGGAGGAGCATCAGAATCTGTTTACATTAATGCCAACCAACACATGAACTTTGTTAAAAACATAATCATCATTTGTTTTATTACGGTTCTGTATTCACATTACTATTATGATTATGAATATTATTAGTCAACCAATCAAATTGTAAACTACGGAAAAAAAATATTTCAAAACTGACTCATTAAAACAAAGGGCATTTTTTTTCGATGAAATACACATTTCTATTTTGCAGTGTTTGTTCAACGTTCAATATCCCATTTTTTTCTATTTCTTAATTTTCATTATGAGAAATCAAATATTAGAATATTCCTATAAGATTTGAATAAACAAACCTCTTGATTGATCAAAATTCAATTTTTTTGGATATATATATATATAAAAATTAAATTTGATTATTTTCAATGAATTGAACAATGAATAAGTGTGGGTTAATCATTGTTGGATATTTAATTACGTTATTTTTTTTCCTGAAAGTTTGACAAACATTATCACTACTACTACTTATACTACTCAAAAGGATCAAATATTAGTAGTAATTAATGCATACAACAGCTAAAATTGTATAACTGATATCATTTTCAAAAAAAAAAAAGAAAATGGATTTTGTAATTTTAAAAGTAAGTTTTGAATTAGATTTTTTTTCGTTGTTAAATGAAATGATAATTTAATTATGTCTCTATATACTACTGGTATGTCATACAATGATGCTTGATATATATAGTTTTACTTATAGTAATAGTAATAATAATAAACGGCCATCCAATGCTTCCATGTTTCTAATGATGGTCTAACAAGAACTGCTTTCATACTCTCAATGATAATAAACCAGTAGTTCTAACTGAAGTTTGTGCTGATGATGGATGATGTCACAACCACAAACATTCAGCTCAGAGAATCAAACTCTAATCATAAACAGTTTGAATTGACAAAAACTTATTACATGACTTCAATAAAGTTTTAATGTAATGGGGAAAAAAGATAATTTCTATTAATGTGTATAAGTTTATCCGATATGATACCTGAAAGTCGTTATTGAAAAAATAGCCTATAAATAATAATACTTTAACATATAAAATAAGTCACAGGCAACTTTTGACTTATCAACTGTATACTATCGAAGAAATTGATGCCAGAGCAGTGATCCAGAGGTTAGGCGTTCGCGTGCAAGACCGAAAGGCCCTGGATTCGAATCCAGTGAAGTGCAGAAGTCATGGATGTGCACTGCTGATGATTCCCATACCAGGATGAAACGGCCGTCTAGTGCTTCTAGGTTTCTAATGATGGTCTAACATTGATCGATGAATGATTTAAAAATATCATAGAATTCAAATTTCAATGAAATCACTAACCGAATCTAGTTAAACAATCTGGATGCACTAAATAGCCATTTTATCTGATTATTGAACTCCTTGGTAGTGGGAATCGGACTCGGAACCCTCGATTCTGTATGTGAACACACAGAACAAGGGATCATTGAGCCGAGATCTATTAGTGTGCAAGCTTAAGTTCAATCAGTCTCGTTGATATTGCATAAGCATCTTCTTCTGTTGCCTTCAGTGAGTACCTTCCTCATACACTAACAATGATTGATTGATTGAGTGAGTGAGTGATGATTTCAATGTGTAGATAAACACTGATCTCCATAATTGTAATTGAAAAATGACCATTTTGAGTGATAACAATAATAATTTATAAATCTTTACGAATGAAAATTTAGTGATGATTATTGGTTAATAATATTCAAAACACACTGACTCATTTAATAGTGATCGATCAAAAAGCGATCATTTCATAACTTATAAATTAAGATTGAGTTATGTTCATTCATTCAATGCTTTTTCTAACATTCACTGATGAGTTTTTAATTTTCGGTCAGAGTTTTGGAGGTTAGTGTTTTTACACATTTGAAATCATCAATCAGTCAATCAATCATTGTTAGACCAACATTAGAAACCTTGACCAATGGAGTTCAGCCCTGTCGTGTGTAGGAGTTAACTACCAAAGACAAATGGGTGAGGTCGCGCAAAATCACTGGTAGATCAATCAGAGTTAGACATTAACACCGTTGGATGACAGCCAGCTCAGTGGTCCAGAGGTTAGGCGATCGCGCACATTACCAGAGGTCCCGGGTTCGAATCCCGCGAGGTGCAGGAGTCGTGGATGCTCACTGCTGATGAGTTCTTAATTATTGGAAATCAGTGTACTGAAATAGATGTGCCTAGTAAACTCATTCAACAATTTGTCTTATCAAAATTACTGAATACATGGTATAATATTAGGATTGAGAGAAAATTATTTGAGAGCTTATGATCAACCCTAATAATGTTTCTTACTAAATATTGTATTAATGCGATCTTAGAATACACTACTAATGATACTGATCTCATCAGCTAACGGTAGAATTTTAAGGTGGCTCTTTATCATCATTTAACAACAGAACGACTCATTTCTATGTCTTGCTCCACCATACTAAGCTTCGATGTATTGAAATAAAATTTGAATTTTGACTTGGAAGAAGTTTCTCATCGTTGAGTTTCTCGATATGATAACAGTCATGAAGTGTGTGTGTGTGTGACTTATAAACCGCAGTTTTTTGTTCACTCAGTCTACTGAAACTTACACTGATTAAAAATTATCAATAGAAACTTGAACAGAATCCAATAAAAATGATATGGTTACGAAGTTTTTCTAAAAGTTTGAATTCATCTAAATAAACTTATGAACATAGATGATTTGTCAAAAGACCACATTATTATTCAAACACAATGATTCAATTCTATGCTTTTATCATTGAGATAGATATAAAGAACAAATTCACTTTGGGTGTTGTAACACATTGACAACTTTCATTAACCTAACTAGAATGCTTAATTATCTTGTGTAGATTTGTTTTGATCAATACAATAATTCTTAATGAAAATGAATTAGGATTTTATGAACAAATTTTTTGAAAGTTTTTACCAATTAATTTAATGGTTCAGTTAAAGTAATTATTGAACATAAGTTACATCAATTTATTAAGTATCATTGGTCATAATAATCATAGTTTACAAGAATAATCTACAATGCATACTTGTTTAGAGTAGGAACTTTTTTTAAGTAAAAACAGTATATCAGACTGTTAAATTACGATTCCTTGGGGTACAAAAATTAATTTATGATTATTTGTAATAATTTTTTGAAACTATAAATCGATCATTGTTAGAACATCGTTAGAAACTTGGAAGCACTGGATGGCTGTCAAGTCCTTGTATGGGACTCATCAGTGGCAGTGCGCATCCACGACTCCTGCCGCTCACAGGATTTGAACCCGGGACCTTCGGTATTGTGCGTGAACGCCTAACCTTTGGACCACTGGGCCGGCATCCAACGGTAATATGTGGTAGAACAAAAAATTGTGTGACATTTCATACATCATTTTGAACGGACTAAAGGCAAAAATCAAGGATTCAAATGCTTAGGTTTCATGTTGGCAGTTGTCGACTACCTGGTTGGGGTCCGCGAGACGAAAGTCACCAATGGTTAGAGACCTTGAACGACATGGCTCAGAATCGTTTGCAATGGCGCAGGTGCATCCACTCTTTGTGTTCTCCCTAATTCTAACCTTCTGAATTCCTCATAATCACTATCTTTCTCTTTAGAAATTTATCTCACTGAATTATACTTCTCGAATCATATCTTCGCTCCCTAATCTTCTCCACTGCTGCTAATAATTCTACTATCGCTTACATTCTTGGATTTGAACTTAGAGTTGCGTCTCTGAGCTGACGTGATATCGCAACCTGAACTGATGCATGATGTTCTGCATTGTATCTGTCCGTCTGTCTGTTATTTGATATTTATCAATAAGATGTATTTGTTATCATCAGAGATTGAGTGATCTCCGTCTGAAGTAATTTCACCACTGAGTTATTCCCACCATGATGGACCCCTTTTCGAAGAGTACAAATAGTTTATTTATCTACTCCTTCATATGGATTGAATTTTCATTTAACAAATTTGTAACAATTAGCATGCAACACAGTATACAACGTACAACCTTTTATTTTTTTTGGAGAAGTTTCTCATCCAGAGTCTATAGCCACAAAATAGTTTGTAGATAAAATACTTTCCTTCTACATTTACACTCATAAGTATCGAAACAAGATTACGATAGCTTACTATAACCTGCATAAATCAATTCACATTTGAATGAAATTGAAGTTAAACAAAATTCCACTTCTACTTTTAAACTACTGACATTCATGAAACATGTGAATGATTATTCCATGTTTAAACCAAAAATCATCTTCGAATTTTTCATCTATGAAAGTAAAAAAAAGGATAGTTTATAATGGTTCATGTAAGTATGCTGGTCAGAATGAACGAATTTATCTTTACAAATAAAATTTATACTCATTAAACGAGCTGTTTTTTTGTCCGAACTCATCAGCTAAATAAATAACAAATTCTGTTCGAAAATTTTATTTGACTAAACGAGGAGAATTTCGTAGTAAGCTAATACAGGGACATGTCGTACTGTGGTGTGAGCTACTTATAAGTAGTATATGACGTGAGCGTCAACGTGATGTCTGGCAGCAGAAGATGGGGGGAAGATCAAGAAAGGAAGAGTTAGAAAACAATGGAGTTTGTATGAAACGCATGAACAGTGAAATGTCAGACAATGGATTGATGTTTTGCAACAGGAACAGTCCAGTTCGATATGATGAACTGATATTTTGCAAATTAACGATTTACGATATGGTTTTCCAATTTTACTTAGTAACTCTGTAATTTTCGTTAAATACAATTCGGTTGCCCCACCTGTGTTCTCGTTCACTACAGTACGATCAATCAACTAGGCGTCTATTTATTATTTTTATTGATGAAATTCAAAATACAAAATGTTCATTGTTCAATATTGTAAGATGATAGTTGAATAGCGGGTCTAATGAAGAGATGTTGCTATATGACTGATCAGAGTACCTAATTACCGCAATTCAATTAAATGTTTGTCGCACATCTTCAATTGAAGCACGTCAGTATTAGGATATGATATTCATTCTATCAATGTATATATTAGTGTATTTTATAGACATGTAATTTTGACTTGGTAATCTTCAAATATACTGAATGTGAAATATACCTAAAACGCACATTTCGATCAAAAAAGCATTTTTTTTTCTAGAAAATATTTTTTGGACATGTGTTACGTATGCCTAACCACCGACTGTCTCTTCGAGCTATGTTTTGCGATGTAGGAATAAGTTGGAAGAAAGCTAGGGGCGGCCAAACCGAAACATGGCAGAAATCCATGAAGTCACTGACAAGTTAACTGAGTCATATCTGTAGGTTTCAACCACCTGGTTGGGTTCCGCGAAATGATAGTAATCGATGGTTAGATTTTTTGAATGACATTGCTCAAAACCATTTGAAATGACCCAGGTGCATTCATTGCTTGTGGTCTCGCAAATCATAACCTTCTGAATTCCTCATCACCTTTATCTTTTTCTTTTTAAGTTTATTTCACTAGATTCTACTACTTCAATAATATCTTCGATCTCCAGTATTCTTCATTACTGCTAATGCTTCTACTATCGCTACCCCTATTGGATTTCAGCTGACCATTGCATCTCTGTGCTAATGTTGTGGTATGGCAACCTGAACTGATGTACGTACGCACGTACGAAGTTCTTATGTTACTGTTGACTGATTGATTATCTTGTCAAACCATCCAATTGGCATGCCATTATCTTAATAATTAATCCAAATATCTGTAAAAAAAAGAGAATTCCACTAAAGTTGGCAATTTATTGAAACCATTGACTAATTCACAATTTCTCTTCCGGTCTCTACATTTCATTATGACTAATTGACTGACTGACTGATTGACTGATTGAATGAAACAATGAAATTATACATATACTCTAACAATTATTACCTTGAGATATATTTACTAAATAATTAATTCTGTCCAACATATTATTGCTGCATGGTCAAAATAACATTGTATGTATATCGGTTAATAGAAACTAATAAATATGAAATATAGAAAATAGTTTCATGTAATAAAAAAATTTTATGTTTACATAAATATATTATCACTATTATTATTATTATTATTATTATTATTATTATTGATAAAATATTTCACTGGCAATAAAGATCGTTTGTATTTTTACTGAGAAAATTTTGAACTCCAATAATGATGATCTACATAACAAACGGATTATAGTTAAACAATGATTTATTTGTTTGATATTAGTAGTTGAATAAATAAACATCAGTACAAAAGGTCACTTGAATATTTATGTGCCACACAAATTATTGAGCTATGATTACAGACTGTATTGGGGAGTTACACTTCAAGCATTTGACTGAGAGGCCCAATCCACAAGACGGTGAAGCAACTTCAAGGGTTTCAGTCCCATGGTGGCTGCAACACATGTGAACCACTGGCTTGAACTCAGGGTTTTCCAATTCTCCACCAACTTGATTGAAGCGCCGGATATTCACTTTTCTTTCTCTGGATTTCATGAACAACAACCCAACCACGAGATGGTAGTCAGTCGAAGTTTCCTGTCATTAGATATGTACTCGCGTCCGTTTGAAGAGAGAGAGAGAGCGTACTCTCTGTCATCTCAGTCGTACCAGGGCATTTGAGGGCAATATAATTATAGAGAACCAGAGATTACGAAGTAAGCTGTTTCATCACATTACGAGACTACTTAGTGGTGGTTGTGTGTAGTCACAATCCTATAGAGCAATTAACTTAGTGCTAACTAAGGTCAATCTGTCATTTTAAACCATGTTAAAATTCAACGATTTCCATAAAATCCCTAATACTTATTTGTCTTAATTGGAGATCATTTTGTTTTGTGATTAGTATGGCTTTTATATTTAATTTACTTACTTTTCTTAAGCCTGTTTTCCCCCCAGTATTCTCCTCTATTCAGATTTTGTTCATTCTTCTCATATCTATTTCCATTTCTCGGCGAAATGTATTCCTTGGCCTTTCACTTTTCCTTCGGTTTTGAGGATTCCAAGTTATGGCATATGTCTTGTGATGCAGTTGGATGCTTTCCATAATGTATCTTACCCACTTTCAGAGTTTGTTCCTGATTTCTTCCTGGTTTATTCCTTCCTACGGTAGGTAGTCGCTGATGTTGTCTAGCCAATGGATCCAAAAACTGTTAATAAATATTTGTATCTTCTAAATGATGGCTTTGGTATTTTTCCAAGTTTCCGCTCCATACATTAGAACTGTGTTGACATTCGTATTAAAAATTCTGTCTTTGGTATTTGTTGACAGTTGTTTTAAGTTTCAGGATTATATTTTACATAACTTAAATTAATACCTTGTAGTTGATATTTCATAGAATAATGATAGTGTATTTTCTTATTTGAAATAAAATAAAAAACAAACATTTAATTTTCAATTTTTGAAAGTTAATTAATTTCGGAAAAAAAAATTTTTTTTCATGTTAAATTTGATGTGAATGAAGGAATTGTGTAGTCTAATAAGGTTGTGTGTTATTTTCATTTTATTTCCTGAAATTATTTATGTCAATGTCAATGGTAATCATATTTTAAAAAGTGCACATTCTTAATTAAAGTAAGTGGGAAAAAAAATATTCTGTCAAATTATACAGAGAACTGGTCGAATGAATAGCTAATCTATTAGAAAATTTAACTACTCATATACATGAGGATATACGATGAAATTCCAGTTGTTTTGAATCACGTGAATTCATTCAACTAAGATTGAAGAAATATGGATGATAGGGTATTTTGAAGATTATGGAATTGACTTAGCCTGCCTGCATTGTGCACTGACTGATCTTAGATAACTACTAGAAAATCAAGAGTACAGTTGTTTCATCATGGTATAGGGATTCTCACCAGCTTATATGCCTGGCGTCAGTGGAAATCAAACCTGTGAAATGTATACTACTGGATACCGCCTTGCTGGTATAAAAGTTTACAAGTCGCTGTGAGACATGAAAGTCTTAGGTATGACTCTTGGTAGAGTTGTGGATGCGAATCACCAACTGGTGCCATACTACGATGAAATACTCATCCATTGTTCACTAACTTTCAATGGCTATCTAACTGAGATCATTACGTGCTTTTACTAAGGAAATTATACTGTAAAGGAATTTAGTGACATTCAGAAAAACTATATGATTGTATAAGATATTTGAGTCATTCATGAGATTCGTTAGTTATTAAGCAAATAATTGTTTAAGTTTATTATGATATATACCTTATGTACATCTATTAGGTGACCCAGGTTCGAATCTCTTTAGCTTCATCAGTTCGATTGAAATGACATGTACACTTTATTGACGAATATGTACAAATACGAAACCTAGGTCGAGCAGGATGTTCTATCATCTAGATTTAACAATGGGAATTATACAATTTCTTTTTATGAAACACAACTTCTAATCAATAACTTTCAAATCTCATCATAAGCATAAAATCTTTTACGAGAATGGAGTTAGAATTCACCACTTTCATCATATACAGTTTTAATCAATTTGTTAATGGTTTTTAATGTTCTTAATTCAGTTCATACTGGTTTATGATATATGTATTCTTTTGATAATCATCTATTTGGTCTGACATCCAACTATTGCAAAAACTTTTTTACTTGGAGTTATGGGGATCAGTGTATTTACACATTGAAATCGTCATTCAATCATTGCTAGACCACGTTTAAAAACATGGAAGGACTGAACAACCATCAAGTCCTGGTATGGGACTCGTAAGTAGTACTCATCCATAACTCCCTCACTTCGCAAGATTCGAACCCAGGACGTTCACTCATACACGCGAACGTCTAACCTCTGCACCACTGGGCAGGCATCCAACGGTGTTAATGTCTAACCTTGATCGATACAAGAATTTTGAGTGACTCCACCCATTTGTCTTCGATAGTTACTGTCTACACCCGACATGGTTAAATTCCACTGGTCACGTCTTCTCACTAGAACTACGAGAATTTCTCACAAAACTAGTCATTAGTGAGATCACGCAAAACGTCGTTGGATGCCAGCCCAGTGGTCTAGATGTGAGGCGTTCGCGAGCCGGACCGAAGGTCCTGGGTTCGAATCCTGCAGTAGTTGTGGATGCATACTGCTGATGAGTCCTATACCAGTCCTATATCAGTGCTTCTATGTTTCTAATGGTAGTCTAACGTCGGTCGATTGATGACTTCAATGTGTTTTGTAAAACTGTTTGTTCAAATCTTTATCAAACTTTATATCTCCACTCAATCCTATTGGAGAGTTAATCAGAACCCAATTAACTAAGTGGTAATGTATTATTCAAATCCTGAAAGTGGTTGATCTAAATTCAAGATCTTCCAGACTCTTTTATTTTATGTAAATCATGACTACGACTTTCAATAAACATAAAATCTACTATCAAGGGTTTCTTCTTGACTTTTTTCAACTATTCTAATATTCTCCAGCTACTTTTGCAAAACCTAGATTTTCATTCATACAAAATAAGCTATTCAATAATAAATGATAATTCAATCGATACTGTACAGTTGTATTCTGATGAATAATTAATCTTTGTTGTTGTTGTTATTGATGAAAACCACCTGTGTGTATTTTTCTTTTTGTTTCGTTTTCAATTGGTCATTTCTCAATTACCGATGTATTTTACAATGTGCATCTTTGTAAATGATGCTAAACAATGCTTCACACATGAATAGTGGAAATAATTATTGCGCGAAAATCTGCAACCGAGTTATTCACTAATTCTTACTGTATTTACCCAGATATATTTGGTTATGGTGTAATGTTTTTCTGGTCTAAATTTTATTCTACATACCAATGGATTGATTACATTTTCAATATTTGAAAATAAAATCATATGATGAGTCCTATACCAGGACGAAACGGCCGTCCAGTGCTTCCAGGTTTCTCAGTGGTGGTCTAACTTTGGTCGAATCATGATTTCAAACTATGTGAATACACAAGGTTCCAGTAATCACAGAAAGAGAGAGAGCAAAGTTTCTTGTGTTCAGATTGTATAGTTCCATTATTTCTAGGTGTACTGATTGGTTTAATGTTACATTTCTACATTTCTATAGTCATAGTGTGGTGCGCGCTACTTATAAATAGTATATGACGCGTGTGTAAACGTAATGTCTGGCAGCAGAAGATAGGGGAAGATCAAGAAAGGAAGAGTGGGAACACGATCGAATTTGTATGAAACTCATGAATAAGTGAAATGTCAGACAATTGATTGATGTTTACGATATGGTTTTCCTATTTTACTGATTAACTCGGTTGCCCTCACCTGTGTTCTCCTTCACTACAGTAGATATTAAGTATACAGCTCGGAAAATTCATCATAGAATTTTCTCAATTATCACTTCGGTAGAAGACTGAGTAGAATGCGAAACTTTATTTCCATACATCTAGTTATCTATGAAATTTGATTGTTAAAATGACCTCAGATTACTTAATTTTTATTACTAAACGTCGGCTTCTTTTCTGTGACAATAAACTCAAGTATATTTTTCGAATTCGAATTTCTACATAACTTTTACTGCTTTCTGATTGGTTGTTACCGATTCGGATTTGTTGACGTCCCAAGGTCATGCTTTGTTGATATATACGCGGAATTGTTTTATTTCATTTCGGTCACCGGTTAATATCGAATTTCTTTGCACTTTTACTTTCTGCTTGTGTTCTAACGGTGTAGAGAACACGTTGAGGTTCTGTGCGTCAATCATCGTACCAACGAGTTTTCTATAGATCCCGTTTGTATTCGAATGAGATCAGTTGTCTGTAATTACAGCAGACCCGAACACAAACCTCAAAGCATAATTATTATCCATAAGGTCAAACACTTGTTCATTAAGATTTTATCTATTACTTACCGTACAATTCATAGGAATAAACTCAATCTTTATTGCTAAGAATACGTTTGTAGAGCTTACTTTCATCTTGTTTGCTATTCTTCCACTTAAATCATCAGTTTTAAAAAAATGACCAATTGTAGCATATACTGCTTACAGACTGATCTCAGACGGGGTACCAGTGGACCAAGGGAGTGCTTGATCGACTGTTTAATTTTTATATCTGTTTCATCCGCTCACTGTCTGTTTTAAATATAGACGAAAATAAGTTTAAATACTATTGAGTAGAATAATAATGTCAGTTGTTTTATATTGGATTGCGAAATTTATGTATCAATGAAGATTCATGATGACAACCTGATTAAAATCTTCTTTGACTGAAGTTGACGAGACATGTGTTAAGAATACCCAACCACCACTATCACCTCCTGTCTGGACAGGCGATCCTGGCCAGGATAGGAGAAAGTTGGTAGGAAGCTGGGGGTTACCGAATTCAGAATCGGATCCATTAACTGTTTGTCTAGTTATAGTCTGTCCAGTAACCAGAGAGCGGGCTACACGATCCATGTGAATTTATTCTAGAACTTTACTCAGACTTTGGTTCCGATTATTTCTCCATATATGGCTTCTTCTTGAACCGTATTCTCAATAGTTTAGTATTCCTATTATTGAGACTCGTTTGCTATACATCTTATCGGTTCCCTATCAGTCTGTGTCGATTTAGTATAAAAATTTAGACTGAAACACAGCTGCCCAAAGTGCTAAGTTGATTAAAGAAGACCGACAAGCCTATTTGAAAATAACCATTTCTTTGTTGAATTTGTATTTTCATGGTTCTAATCAGAATATATAAGTGTATTGATAAAAAATCTCTAATTAGAAAAGCCTTTATATGTCAGTCTGTATGATTCTGTCTGCCAACATATATTTCCAAACAGAATGTACAAATAAACTAAACTTCAACACACTGCACAAACTTCGACTCAATAGCTAGGTTGACAACGTGATGGCATTTGAAACGAAAGGTAGCGGACTCGAGTCCCGATGTGAACATGAATTCTGAAAAGCAGGTTAATCTAGCTGACAAATCCAAAATATGATTAAAGGTGCATTTCGGATTCCATTGCTAGCCACCATCCATCTCTGGTTTTATAGTAATACATATTTTCAAAAAATAAAATTCACATCTTGTAGTTAGACATTAGATACAATCATAATCATTAGTATAGTGCGGTCTGTAAAGATTGTAGAATTCTCATACTTTGGATCACTAACTACTTATCTTACCTACATAATTTTCATCTTCATTCAACTACTCATTTACAACATTGAATGTCGTTTTAAAAAGTAGCGAACAAAATAATTCGTCGATGTAACTTACGACAAGTTGTTGAATTAATTTAGGGAAGAATTATTCTTGTTTAGTTAGACAAAATGTTCAATGAAAAATTGTATATTTTTGTAATGCTCATAAACATTATTGGTACTACTATACCCGATTAAGTAACATATCTTTACTTTCTTTTGATTGACAAAATATAATTTGAAATCATCAATCAATCATTGTTAGACCGTCATTAGAAACCTGGAAGCACTGGACGGCCGTTTCGTCCTACTATGGGACTCCTCAGCAGTGTGCATCCACAACTCCTGCTCCTCGCACAATTCCAACCGGGGACCTTTGGCATTGTAGGCGAACGCCTTACCATCGGACCACTGGGCCGGTGGCATCCAACGGTGTTAATGTCTAACTCTGATTGATCTAGGGATTTTGCGCTACCTCACCCATTTGTCTTTGGTAGTTACTGCCTACACCCGACAGGGTTGAACTTCACAATGGTCACGTGTTCTCAACTAGAACTCCGAGAATTTCTTCACGAAGCTAGTCACTAGTGAGCACTGTTACGATATTTTGGGGCACAGTTTTGGAGGTTTGCGTTTTTACACATTTGAAATCATCAATCAATCATTGTTACTAGACCACCATTAGAAACCTCGAAGCACTGGACGGTAAAAACGCAAACTTCCAAAACTTTGCCCCAAGATAAACTATAAGTTTAGTTAATCAAGGCGTATGTGTGTGTATTTTGATTTAATATGAATTAACCGCCATTTTAAATCGCATGTAAACCTAAGGCTTATTTGTATGCATATGAATAGAATGAATTATTTTATCTCAGTACATATAATACACATTCATAAAATGTATAGTGTAATATATATGATCAAAACTGCTTAAAAATAAGTCACATTTCATGAAGTTAATCTGTTGTGCTGCTTCAAGTGTCATCAATATGGTCGGCTAGTGAATTTGAAATTCTATTATTGTAGTGACCGAGAACACAGGTGGGGCAACCGAATTGTATTTAACGAAAATTACAGAATTACTCAGTAAAATAGGAAAACCATATTGTAAATCGTTCATTTGCAAAATATCAGTCCATCATATTGAACTGGACTGTTTCTGTTGCAAAACATCAATCCATTGTCACTATTCATGCGTTTCATACAAATTCCATTGTTTTCTAACACTTCGTTTCTTGATCTTCCCCCATCTTCTGCTACTAGACATTACGTTGACACTCACGTCATATACTACTTATAAGTAGGTCACACCACATTATGGCTTCTAACATTGTTGTTGTTGTTGTTGTTGATACTTTCAGACTATAATTCGTGGTAGATACTCATTCAAATGTTTAGAAACTTATATTTATGCATCCTCATTTAAACCAGATTGATTAGCATGGAATTCAAAGTACCACTATGAATCTATCTTATCATATCACTCGATTCATTGAATTCTCCCTATTAAATGAGTCTATGTTTCATTATTTTACATATAATAATAGGTAGTTTTCGATAACATTATCACTAAAAAGTAAAAATTATTAATAATGTACGATGTAATCTTTGATAGTAATCTGATAGTGTATCTTATTCTTACTCTTAACTTTTTTAAATGAGAAAAATATTGATTATTATTATATAAATAATTCATTTAAACAAAATCTAAGCGTAGCACATTCAAAAACCAATTGATATTTCTTTTGAAATATTTGAGTTTAATGGCCAACTAACAAGATTTAAGTGTGAATACATGAAATTGAAATATTTTCCTATTTGATAATAATTCCTCAACAAAAAAAGATAGTAGTCTTGTGAATATTTTTAAAACAATTGAAGATTTTTTGATAGATTTCAGTGTATACAAATCATACTGAAAGTTATTCTTGGATAACAGTGTATTAGAAAAAAAGACAAGTTTAAGTATCACAAAAAATCTACTATAACCCTGTTTCTACTTAAAACCTTTATGTCTTAGCTTAGCACTTTATTTCACCAACTTCTGTTTGAGATATTGAGTAGTTTGCATTACGGGGTTGTGAAGATTGTTAAGTTACACATTTTTTTTGAAACCATGAATCGATCAGTGTTAGACCACCATTAGAAACCTGGATGCACTGGACGGCCGTTTCGTCCTAGTATGGGACTACTCAGGTTAGGGCGTTCGCGCACAATACCGAAGGCCCTGGGTTCGAATCCTGTGGGGTGCAGGAGTCGTGGATGTGCACTGCTGAGGAGTCCCATACCAGGACTTGACAGCCGTCCAGTGCTTCCAGGTTTCTAATGGTGGTCTAACATTGATCGACTCATGGTTTCCAAAAAATATTGAGTAGTATCATCAGTTTATCATACTACTTAATGTATAGGCTCACACTGAAGTAGCAGTACACAAGGAATGAATTAGTTGAATTTGCTAAAAAAAATAACCAATGAGCTGTTTAGTTCACTCCTTACATTTTTAATTGAAACACTGAGTAATGGTGGAGAAGATTTGTGGCTCAGGTGGATGATTGTGATGGTGTTTGGTTCTCTGAGAACCACACTGGTTAATGAAAGATTAGCTAAATTTCATGAATATTTCTCATTTGTATGATGAATGTCATGTAGCCTACAACTTAGTAGATATAGATTTCTTACCAATTTACCTGTTAATATATATATGATATATATATAGATATATTCTCATTCGACAGAGATAACTTTATTAAAAAAAAATATATGCTCATACATAATGAAATTTGATCATTAATCACACACACACACACACACACACACAGATGTTTGACAAATATTTTTTCATAAAAGTACATTGAATTACCTTATATCATCATGACTTAACAGAGAGTGTTCATAAGCATTTTTTTTTAAAAAGCAATTGATCTGTCTACATCGTTATGATAATCGATAATGACGAATGAAGATCACATTGTTCTTTCTGTAAGTTGATGGATGTTTAACATTAGTCTTCTAATGATTTATTAAAATTAAACTTGATTTTGAAAAATGGTCTATAACTATGCTAGAACAATGTTCAATTGTCCGGCAGCTGATGTTGAACATTGAAAGTAATCATCTTCAAAATTATAGATTTTCAGTTAGGATAATATCAATTTTAACCACTAAGGGAACATAACTCATACAATATAGGTAGGTACATTCAGAATAACCTGTTCCAGATTTTTAATAGACTTTAATTAACTTATCAAGCCAATGGGATTACAAGACGATGTAAAGTGTAATGTCTGAATGAATTTCTCCTTCAATAAAATTTAATCAGTTTGTGAGTGAGCATCACTGTGGTTATTTGCATTACTTCGATCACTATAGAAAGAATATCGATAAAAAACAACTTGATTCTTGAAATTCAAAAACCTTAGAAACAACTTCAGTTAATCATTCGTAGAGAATATAAGATCTTGTACGAATGTGTGTGCCGGTAAAAATTGTCACAGAAAAGGGGGAAAAATATCAGTCGCCAAAAATAGATATTGCATTAAAGGGTTGTGAATATTGTTAAGTTATACATTTGAGATCATGAATCGATCAATGTTAGACCATCATTAGAAACCTGGAAGCACTGGACGGCCGTTTCGTCCCGGTATAAGACTCATCAGAAGTGCTCTTCCACGACTCCTGCATCTCGCAGGATTCGAACCTAGGAACTTCGGTCTTGCGTGCGAACGCCTAACCTCTATTCCACTGAGTCGGTATCTAAAGGTTTTAACGTCTAACTTCGATCAATTCATGGAGTTGCTCAACCTCATAGACACAGTCTTCCGTAGTTAATGTCTACACCCGAACGGGTTGAACTTCACTGGTCACGTCTTTCCACTAGAACTCAGAGAAGATTCCTCACGAAGCTAGTGAGGACAGGTAATTACGTCACAGGGTTGTGAAGATTGTTAAGTTACACATTTGAAAATAGATATACCATCAATATTAACTATTGACTGATGTAATTTGACGCCTTCAGTCGAGGATTACAATCACAACAATTATCTTAACTAGGGAATTTGCAATCTAACTGCAAAGCTTATTCCAAATGTCCATAAAAACTGTTCTTATTAGAGTCATTTCTTAAGAGTTAGGCAATCAATTATTAAGATTAAGTCCATTTAAGGGTTGATATTTTTCTTGTACTTGTACATTCTAAATAGATTATCTAAATCAAGTTTTGTTGGGGACGTTAAATCCCCACAACTCGCTTGATAAATGTCTTGATTTTGGATTTTATTCATGGGCTGATCAATTGACTTTGACATCACGTTTCTCACCAAGAAAATCCTTGGCTGTGATTGGTTACTATGTTATTTTGGTGTGCTATTTTTGTGACTCTCCTAAGGATGTCTCTATGATGTTTAAATAAACGAGATTTATGTGCCTTAAGATCGCTGTGTTTGCTGGGTGCTTGTAGAATTTACTTTCTACGTCATATCAATAGTTTTTGTTCAGTTAGTTGGGGCAACGGATCTGAGTAGTCTACGGTGTCACTGGTTGATTGTCTTGTTCTCGTTTATCGACTAAGGTAAACTCGTAACAGTTTCAAGCATATCAAGTGACGTGTATAACAAGTTTTAGTAAATATAGATTCCTGTGGTTTGTGGAAGTTATTAAATTTTTATGATTTACATCGCCGAAAAACGTCATTTAAATAATTATCAAAGCCAAGATGTCCATGACAATGTGGAATTCCCCCAGTCTTATTGAATTCATGTCCCTAACCTCATTAATGATTGTTTAACAATTAGTGAGCATTGTATCCTAACCAATATGTCTAGTTTTACTGAGGGAATCTAATCAGTAATCATTTATTTTTTTTCAAAAAAAACAAAACGTCTCATTTTTTATTTAATAATTTTTAAAATTGATCATCTGCTGTGATTTTGTGATTTTGACAGATTAAAAATTTTATTATTATAAGGATTTTTCATTTGAAAATTAACAAATCAAATGTAAATGCAGAATACTTTTAAAAGTTTTATTTTTAAATTTTATGCATTTAAACAGTCAGAGAGAGAGAGAGAGAGTGAGAGAGAGAAACTGATCAATTGTCAGTCAGTCTTAGCAAAATTTATATAGACAAATGTGCATTTACAGTTATCAATATGATTGTGAACCTATGCACATACTAACTAATATGCATGAACATAGTAGCTTCCTTCTTTGACCTATTTACTGATAAAATTAATACCACTACTACTTCCACTACTAGTGCGATAGCAACTATAAATTAACTATCAAAATTTATTCATAATTTCAAATTTACCAGATTGTTACAGGTCATGACCTTTCAGGGAATTTTGCATACATACAAACACAAACACAAAAATATTAATTAAAATCATATCAGTTATTTATTTTAGTTAGTTAGTTGCTATGATCATTATTTACAGTTCTCTTTTGGTTTCATATTTAAAATTATCTATCCGGTTATATTTATTGAATGTGTGTGAACACTCTCTATTATGAATTACAGTAGTAGTAAGTAGTAGTAGTAGTAGTAGTAGTACGTATTAGTAGTACGACTACGTGACTGATTCCTTCCTTTTTTTTCTCTTTAAACACAAAATTCATAGCACCAATTTTCTCACCAATCTATTTTTTTTTAATCACTGACGAAACATTGGTTATTGAACATTGACAGTTTCATTTGTTTTAATTAATTAATTCAATAGTTCACTTTCTTCTTATGTTCGTCTCTAGTGTACGTTGAATTTTTGAAGAAAAATAAATGAATATGGCTAGACTTCATTCATCTCGAAACAAATTTACTTTTTTCTCTCATACTATTCATTAACTTCAAATATTGACTACCCAGTGTGTGTTGAATAAAAATTTCTGATTGTGTGTGAGGGAGTATTTTATTTAGTGAAAACTTAAATGAATTTATAAGTAAACATGTATCAACATGAGATAAGTGAAATCTTCTTTACAAATAATAATATTCGATATATATTCTTGTGGTATATTGCCAACTGAGAGAAGTTGCGATTATACCAGTTCATATCAATGTTGTGGTTTTAACGGATAAGTTTCTGTCGCAAGACATGGTGATCCTGACGATGATGACTTATGGGATCATATATGTACACCACTGAGGAGTCCCCAAACTACTTAGACAGAATAACATCAATACAACTTTATGAAGAGTTTATACTAAAGAAATAGATATTTATTTTAGGAAGATACTAACTAATTACAAATTATGATTAACAAGTACATTAAAGATATTGTGCAACTATATTCCAATGACACTGTCTCACACTTGATTGGTTGTTTCACTGAAGTGAAGTCAGTCTATGATATGAACTATCAAGTTCAAAAATCGATATAAACTTATCATTCTAATTAGCATAGGGAGTTTGTGATCACTGTGTTTGACAGTTACTGAAAACTAAGGGATACTGTAACTCCCCCATGTTAACTGTTCTACTGTGGGAAAGAACAAACCAGGTTCCTGTGGAGGAAGAAATCATAAAGAGGAGGTAGAAGTGGATAGGGCAAACACTGAGGAATGCATTCAACTGCATCAAAAAGTAAGCCCTCACTCGGAACCCCTAAGGTCAAAGGAAAAGAGAGGGGCCAAGAAACACGTTAGGCGGAGAAATGGCGCCAGACATGAGAAGAATGAACAAAAACTGAACAGAACTGGAAAGGGAAGCCCAGAATAGAATAGGTTGTAGAAAACTAGTCGGCGGCCTATACTCCATCGGAGGTAACAGGCGTAAGTAAGTAAGTAAGGAAGGAAATACTGTAAAAGTAAGTAGCTTTGGTTATAGGGACTCTTCACTCAAGAGATCATACAGTTTTACATGCAGAATCAAAACTATGAGATCACTGAACAAGAGATGTGATGGTTTACATTAGACACTAACTACTGTAGAGTTCTATCCAAAGAATATAAATTTTCGAACACATAAAGTTTATTCAATTATTCAATTTATCGGTAATTGTCAATAAAGTAACTGTTGATTATTTGTTTGTGCAAGTGATTCTAACAAAGACTATGCGTAACGACGATCTAGCTGAAGATTTCTTGGCTAGTGAAAAGTTTTATAAATAACCTGAATAACTGAGATAGGACAAAAAATAGTGTTACGAACCAGGAGTATTTTAATTAGGACTAATTTTTAGTGGAATATATATATATATATATATATATATATATATATATATATTTATATATATATTTGAAATCATCAAATCTTCTCAACTAGAACTCCGAGAATTTCCTCACGAAGCTAGTGACCAATGGAGTTCAACCCTGTCGGGTGTAGGCAGTAACTACCAAAGACAAATGGGTGAGGTCACGCAAAATCCCTAGATCAATCAGAGTTAGACATTAACACCGTTGGATACCAGCCGGCCCAGTGGTCCGATGGTAAGGCGTTCGCCTACAATGCCAAAGGTCCCGGGTTGGAATCCTGCGAGGTGCAGGAGTCGTGGATGCGCACTGCTGATGAGTAGTCTCATACCAGGACGAAACGGCCGTCCAGTGCTTCCAGGTTTCTAATGATGGTCTAACAATCATTGATTGACGATTTCAAATGTGTAAAAAACGCAAACCTCCAAAACTGTGCCCCAAAAAATATATATACATATTTCTGTTTATGAGGATTGTAGAAGCGGTATAAGATAAAATCACTTTGAAAGTAATATTGGTTGTCAAAATAACATAACATCTATATGGCGTACTACTACTACTACTACTTTTATTACTCCTCATATTATGATTAGTATTACTGTTTTTATATCAATAAACATTGATGGTTATTATTTCGTAAACATTGACTTTGAAAAAAAATTTAAAAATGTTAAATAAACAAACACACAAAAAAAATATTGAAAATCTTTTATTTTCAATATCCACTTGCTGAATTACAGTATCAGTAATAATAATAATAATCATAATAATAATGATAATAATAATAATAGTAATCAAGCTGGTAATGGATAGTTTCGACATATTGAAAATGATCAAAAGAGGAAAGGGCATAACAATAAGCCTTTTATTTTTCTGGTCATAATAATAATAATAATAACAATAATAATGATTTCCGACGTTATCTTTATCTCTTTCTTAAATTGTTATTTTCCCCTGTGTATGAAGGTGCATGAAGTGAATTGGGGCGGGATGTGTGAGAGAGAGAGACTGCATTGTAAAAAAAACAAGTTGATTTCATTTGTCCATATCATAGTGGAAATTTTCTTAGTTTTGAAGTCATTTTCTGTTAAAAAATAATTAGGAAACAACAAAACTACACCTTCTTCAATCTAATCATTTAAACACAAACAACGTTTGATGTTCAATTTTACTGTGTTTTTTTAAATATGTAAACAAGGACAGTACTAGTTAATCGACATTGGTTTTTTAAAACAATAAATGAAATTCTACTAGAGAGAAGAAAATAAAGAGGAGAAATGACGAAATGGATAAGAAATTAAAAAGAAATAGTTAGGTATACACTGATGAAGTGGATATATATTAAATTGAATATTGATTGATCCATAGTTAATAGAATGCATTAGTAGATACCAAGTATTAGATAGACAATTGTTCCAGTTTGCGACACATAAACTATTTGTACTTATTAAGCCAAAAAACATGATAATAGCTTGACATTTTAAGATTTTTTTTCGACAAAAAATTCATAATGATGATAAATGACCTTTAAAAGTTTTCATATTATGATCAATGAGTTTTTCACTTTCCTAGTTTTTATCATTACTTTAATTTCCTTTAAGGAGTAACCTTGAAGCCATGAATCGATCAATGTTAGACCATCATTAGAAACCTGGCAGCACTAAGCAGCACCCGGGTATGGGACTCGTTAGCAGTCCGCATCCTGTGACTCCTGCTACTCCCAGGGTTTGAACCCAAAACCTTCGGGTTTCGCTCTCGAACACTTAACCTCTGGACTACCGAGTCGGCATCCACTGATGTTAATGTATAATTTCAATCGATCCACGATCTTGCGTAACCTCATTGAATGTCTTCAGTGAGCACTGATTCACATCTGAAAAGGGTTGAACACCACTGGTCACAATTTGTTACTCGTCAGTCAGATGCAACGTAGAACTTCATACGTAAGTACAACAGTTCATGTTGCCATACCACATCAACACAGAGATGTAATTGTCAATTCAAATCCAATAGTAGAAGAGGTAGTAAAGGTATTAGAAGTAATCGGAGAGGTTAGGATTAGAAGATATTATTCACGAAGTATGATTCAATGAGAATAGTTTAGAAAGTCAAAACTAGAGGTGTTGAAGAACCTAGATGATTAGGATTTCAGAGAACACAAAGAGTAAATGCACCGGCGCCATCGCAAACAGTTTTGAGCGATGTCATTCAAGGTATCTAACCATCGATTATCATCATCTCGCGGACCCCAACCAAGTAGTCGACAACTACCGACATGACTCAGTCCACTTCATAGATTTGTCTCATGTTTTGGTTAGGCCGCCCCTAGCATTCTTTCAACCTATTCCTACACTACAAAACAAAGCTCATCGAGTCAGTCGGTGGTTAGGCATACGCGGCACATGTCCCGACCATCTCAACTGATGAAGTTTCACAACTTCATCTATTGATCTGTCATTCTTACCTAGCACCCGATTCCTAATAACAGCGTTGCTCACTCGGGTGTTCCACGATATACGAGCAATGCTTCGAAGACACCTATGATTGAAAACCAATAACCTACGAATATCTTCTACTCTCACTGGCCATGTTTAACACAGCCATAAAGTAAGACGGAGCGAACTACTGCACAGTACACTCGTCGCTTTAGTCAGCAAACGGATATCTCGCCTACGCCATAAGTGACACAGGTTGGCAAAAGCTAATCGAGCTTTCTGTATCCGCGCTAAGATTTCGTCAGTCACCAGGCCATCAGCACTGATGAGACTCCCAAGATAAGTGAAGCGGTCTACACGTTCGACTACTTCACTCCCTCCCAATCACTTACTAGAACTTTGAGAAACTTCCTCACAGAACTAGTCACCAATGAGTAAGCTTATGATAATTTGCGCTATAAGGTTGTGGAGATGGTTGAGTTATTACTTTGAAACCATGAACTGTCTAGTACTTCCAGGTTTCTAAAAGTGGTATTCTAACATCGTTTGATTTCTGATTTCAAAATTATGCATGTATATTTCTACATTTTATTAAAAGAAAAATATCAGGAAATTGTAGCAGCCAAATAAATGAATAAAAAACTAAATGTCAATGGGTATTACACAATCTGTTAGATAAATTAATTCATTTATCATATTATCAGACTATAAGTAAATGTTTTTTTTTTATTATGACATTAATGGACTAGAATGTTAGTCTATATAGCCTAAAAGAAAAAAAATAAACAATGTCAAATTTATGACATCCGAATAAAATTATAACATATTACTTATATTAAACTACTACTTATTCATTATTTCCGATGTATAATTATGATTTGCGTTGAATATATATATATATATATATATATATATATATAACTCTTAGACATGTTGATCAATATTCAATGTGGTACAATTTGATGCCGCTTAAAATATATGTGCATTACAAGGGTTGTGAAGATAGGTAAGTTACACATTTCTTGAAACCGTGAATCGATCAATATTAGACCACCACTAGAACCCTGAAAGCACTGGGGAACAGCCACTTCGTCCTGGTATGGAACTCATCAGCAGTGCGTATCCACGACTCCTGCTCCTCGCAGGATTCGAACCCAGGACCTTCGGCATTGTGAGCGAACGCCCTAACCGTTAGACTACTGAGCCGGCACCTGACGGTGTTAACGTCTAACTTGATCAATTCACGGAGTTGCGCAACCTCATACCACTGAGCCGGTTTCGAAAATTGTGTAACTTAACAATCTTCACAACCCCTGTAATGCAAATTACCTGTGCTCACTAGTGACTAGCTACGTGAGGAATCTTCTCCTAGTTCTAGTGGGAAGATGTGACCAGTGAAGTTCAACCTGTTCGGGTGTAGGCAGTGTCTACCGAAGACTGTGTATGAGGTTGCACAACTCCGTGAATTTGATCAAGTTAGACATTAACACCGTTGGATACCGGCTCAGTGGTCTAACGGTTATGGCGTTCGCACACAATACCAGGTTTCTAATGGCGGTTTAACATTGATCGATTCATGGTTTCAAAAAATAGAAAATATGTTTCGTTGAAAAAAACGGATATTGCATAACTATCATTTTTAAAATAATGTCTTATATGAAGTTGTATTGATTTGATATCTGAAAAGATTATGGTTACTGCTTAAAATTGTTTTCGTCACATTGTAGACTGATTTCAGTGGATGAATGATTCAAAATCAAATCATCACGGAACCTGAAAACACTGAATGGCCGTTTGTACTCGTATGGGACTCATCAGCAGTCAGTGCATATCCAGTCCCATACCAGGACGAACCGGCCATCCAGTGCTTTCAGATTCCTAATGGTGGTCTGACATTAATCGATTCATGATTTCAACACGTAACTCAACAATTCTTCACAAGCACACAATGAAACTGTCTTGTGCTAGCTACTTTAATTAATACACTTTAGCAATATACAAATACAGTCATACACACACACACACATTATCCAGAATTCGCTAAAATGATGAAAACACAACTTCTAAGTTAGAATTCAGTGGCTTAGAGTTCCAGCTTGAGTCATTTTGTGATATGTAGCCTAATGATTATATCTATTAAAGTGAAAATGTAATCTACAATGTATCTAGAATTACTGTGATGCGAGCTACTTATAAGTAGTATATGACATGAGTGTCAACGTAATGTCTGGCAGCAGAAGATGTAGGAAGATCAAGAAAGGAAGAGTGGGAACACAATGGAATCCGTATGAAACGCATGAATAGTGACAATGGATTGATGTTTTGCAACAGGAACAGTCCAGTTCGATATGATGAACTGATATTTTGCAAATTAACCGTTTACGATATGGTTTTCCTATTTTACTGAGTAACTCTGTAATTTTCGTTAGATACAATGCGGTTGCCCCACCTGTGTTCTCGTTCACTACATTACTATTAGAACTATATATACAGCTAGTCTATGCAGGAGGGATGGACAATTTGATACCAAAGAAATGATTATCGTATTTATCATTCAATAAATATCATTATCAGTTTCACTAAGATTACAAAGCATTTTATACGATCTTCTAAGAACAACCTTATAACTGACTAATATGAATCAAGAAATTATTTTTATTCTCCTATATCACAAAATATCTATACCATAATCTTTTTTACTTAGCAATGACAGATAAATCACTTAGTTACGCCTGTTAACCCCAATAAAGCATAGGCTGCCGACTAAGATTCCACAACTTACTCTGTTCTGGGCTTACCTTTCCAATTCTATCCAATTTTTGTTCATTCTTTTCATGTCTGACTCCATTTCTCGGAGTTATGGAGATTAGTGTTTTTACATATTGAAATTATCAATGACTCAATCATTGTTAGACAACTAATAGTAGGCTGGAAACACTGGATGGCCAATTTCGTCCTGGTATGGGACTAATCAGAAGTTCTCATTTCAATGTGTAAAAACACTCATCTCCATAACATTAATTGAAAAAAAATCCTATAATATGCTCACTAGTGACTAGCTTCGTGAGGAAATTCTCGGAGTTCTAGTTAAAAGAAGTGATCAGTGGAATTCAACCTAGACTTCGTGGTAATTGGTATTCAGTTCTACAAGAAGTTATTTCATGCTCGGATAATTCAAAGATGAAATTTTAGACTACGAACCATAGTAATGTGTGTCGGATTCTCACAAAATCCTCAAGTTCCTTAGTATATTCAGATACACCTTACTGACAAACCCAAACTAGCAGGAAAGCTAAATCAAACAAGGTTTTCTACCGACTACCTTCAACCACTGACTATTATGTGTCACAATGTAACACATGTGATGATCCGTCAGTTAAACCAGTGGTTGTATCAAGATTTAGTCAGTATAATTAGATTAACACTTAGGACTAGACTAGCATAACATTATTTATTACTCATCTACTAAGCATTATTATTGTATTACGCTTACAAACAATTCATTTATTCAATCAACACCTGAACAACACTTGAAATCCTCGTTGATCATCAATAACCGATCATTGTAAGACCACCATTGGAAAGATTGAAGTACTGGACGACCATCTCGCCCAATTATGAGACTTCAGTAATGAACAAACACAACTCATGCTGCTCGCAGAATTCAAACCCAGGACCTTATAGTCTTTCGCGTGAACGCTTAACCTCTGGACCACTGAGCCGGTATCCAGAAGTATTAATATCCAACTCTGGTTAATCTAAGGGTTTTGGGTAACGTCACCCATTCATCTTTGGTAGTTACTGTCTACACCCGACAGGGTCGAACTCCACTGGTCACGTCTTCTCAACTAGAACTCCGAGAATTTCCTCACGAAGCTAGTCACTAGTGAGCACATTATAGGATTTTCTTCAATTAGAGTTATGGAGATGAGTGTTTTTACACATTGAAATGAGAACCGCTGATTAGTCCCACACCAGGATGAAATTGGCCATCCAGTGCTTCCAGCCTACTAATGTTGGTCTAACAATGATTGAGTCATTGATGATTTCAATGTGAAAAAAAACACTAATCTCCATAACCCTGACTAACGAAAAGATCATCAATGAGCTTACTCCTATACTAGTAATAATTATGCTAATACTGTTAGTACCAAACGAATTAATCTCCCTTTCGCCAGCTTAGCTCTATCCTTTCAGGTGTACATACATAAATAGATTTTTTAAAAAATATGTACCTTACAATCATCACAGTGACCAGAAACTACCACAACACGAAAGATGGTAATGAGAGAGTGAATACACCTAAATAAACAAATAAATACTTATTTATGCTAGTTCAACCAAATCCCCAAAACTAGTCCGAGGTCAATAAATACATAATTATGTTATTCGAAGCATTACTCTTATCTTTGCATACATACTACTTATATGGATGGATATTTGGTGTCTAAGCGGAAAAAAAATTAATCTTATCTATCTATCTATCTATCCATCTGTCAATCTATTGTGAAATATCAACTACACAATCTAGAGTGTAGGGAGGAAGGTAGAGTGATGAATAAGACGAAGAAGTGGGAGGAGTCAATCGAGGTTGATTACTCCACCTTCACATTAGTTTACACACACTAATTTATTGCTCTATCTTATGCATTCATTGCAAACAAGATAGATAAGTGAAAAACCAAAGTAACGGCGATGAACAATGAAAAAGTATTTATTCACATTGTTACTTAAAAAAACCAATAAAGAATCTAAAAACTATTGAATGTTAATTAATGTCTGCTACAAATGTTTTATTTTTTTTGTAAATAAGAAATATACATGTATACATTATATTCTGTAATTTATTCAATTTTTTTCTTTGTTTGGTCAAAAATATGTATCTATTGAACACTTGAACGAAACTTTCACAACTTTACACATTTATATAGTGAAATTATTACACATGCTTAAGCTTTCATGATAAGTTTAGAAATTGAGATGAATGACAAATTATTTTCTTTTATTTGTAACCATGAATCGATCAATGTTAGACCACCATTATAAACGTGGAAGCACTGGACTGCCATCGGCATCATTGGACCACTGAGACGGTATCTAACGCTGTTAATGTCTAACGGTTAGGGCGTCCGCACACAATACCGAAGGTCCTGGGTTCAAATCCTGCGGGGTGCAGGAGTCGTGAATGCGCACTGCTGATGAGTCCCATACCAGGACGAAACGGCCGTCCAGTACTTCCAGGTTTCTAATGGTGTTCTAACATTGATCGATTCATGGTTACAAATAAAACTTAACAATTTTCACAACAACCACGCAATGAAATTATTTTCTTGATATTAAATCATTGAAAGCAATTAGTTAGCGATAGTCGTAAACCTGCGTTCCATGCTTACTAATAGTTGTCAGTAAGATGATGTAGCTATTTGTTCCTTATTACTACTCTTGTTAATAGTATATTGTAGATTTATCGGTGGATTGCTAGTTTTAGGGTATAGCAGTGATCTTATCAAGTATGCATCTTTTATCTTAGGTTGGATGATAGCTTTTTGGTAGTAACAATGTTAGTCTTTTGTGGGATAGTATTAGTGAGTTATGTTTTTAATTATATCTCAGTGATTCGTGATTCCGTTAAGTTTGGCATTGTTAATGTTAATTTTTATGGTAATTATGTTGTTTTTAGTTTTAAGTAAAATGTGTACGATATCAGTCAGTCAGTCAGTCAGTCAGTCAGATGCAACGTAGAACTTCGTACGTAAGTACAACAGTTCATGTTGCCATACCACATCAGCACAGAGATGTAATCGTCAATTCAAATCCAAGGTATTAACAGTAGTCGGAGAGCTTAGGATTATAAGATCTTATTCAAGAAGTATGATTCAGTGAGAAAAGTTTATTTAGTCAAAACTAGAGGTGTTGAGGAATCCAGAAGATTAGCATCTGAGAGAACAAAAAGAATAAATGCACCGGCGCCACTGCAAACGGTTTTGAGCCGTGTCATTCAGAGTATCTAACCATCAATTAATATCAAATCGCGAACCCCAACCAAGTAGTCGACAACTACCGACATGACTCAGTCCACTTGTCAGCAACTTCATGGATTTGTGCCATGTTTTGGTTTGGCCGCCCCTAACTTTCTTCCAACCTACTCCTACACTACAAAACAAAGCTCTTCGAGGCAGTCGGTGGTTAGGCATACGCAGCATATGTCCCAACCACCTCAACTGATGAAGTTTCACTACTTCATCTATTGATCTGCCATTCTTACCTTGCACTCACTCGGGTGTCCCAGGATATACGAGCAATACTTCGAAGACAACTATGATCGAAAACGAATAACCGACGAATATCTTCTACTCTCACTGTGAACTTATACTCCCTGTTCAGATTATAATGGTGTCATTTAATAGTGAAGGCACAGCTTTTACAACTGAGTTATTTTTACTCAGAATTATCACTTATGAATCTGAGATCACTAAAATTGAACACTAAGTAGTTATTAATATCAAATTTCCTAGTTTTTAGTGCTGATCGAGCTCTGTAAATCAAGCCGAAATATGCATCATGATTCAAGTGACTCAAAAGTGCACACGCATTGTGTTCTGATATCTGCTCATAGCTGGAGGGAATCGACAAAATACCGATTAATTAGTGAAAAAAATCATGTATGTTATACGCTTCGTATTGTTGATTCAATCCTATAGATCAAGTGAGGCAATGTGACCATTGGTCTCGTTGAATTGAAATCTCTTGAGATATGTTGAGATACAAGGTGGTGGTCTGTAGGAAACCCTGCAAATTGATATCGTGCTACTTAGAGCTTGTTAGCAAGATCTATCTGCAATCTTGTGGGAACTGATACTCCTTAGGTGTAGATTCGATCTCATGTCATCCAGATTCGCAGCTGATGACGTTACCGTTGGGGTCGAAACATTTAACAAAAGAAGAAGAATTTTATTAAAATTTTTGCATATTCTATTGAAACATAACTTAGTGAGCAAAATAAGTGAACTTGCAAATAATCTTGATTATAAAAATATCAACTACCTAAGAAATCATGATTGATTTTAATCAGTCAGTACACACCTGGATTGGTTCATTTAATCTTATTCTTACAAAAACTTACAACTCATTAACATATGTAGCATCTGTTTGAAAGAAAAAAAGAGATAAAAATTATTGTTTCATCGTTTCGTTGTTGTATTTTTCCGTCTTAATCACTGACATATTCAAAATGATCATCTTCAGTATTCACTGTTCCACTTGACATCTACCTTGTTTTACAAACTTGAAAACCATGAGTACAATATGACAATGTGAAGTGGTATTTGTTTGAAAAAAAAATATGCAAATTTACTTGGTTTCGATTATTTGTCTTTTAGTTTAGACTAGTTTCATATTTTACAAAGTTATGATGAACTGATAAATAAACTTTTAAGCAAAACTAGCACTTCATATGCACGGATTTGTAAATAAATATGAATTTTAATGTAACTACGTTTTTTTATATTACACACGTGATTTCCCTGACAATACATTTGATTGTAGTCAGTAAGTAACCAACTACTATAGAAAAAAATATAGTTAAATGCATTTATTTTCCCGAAATTAACATTCGAAATCTTTTGTGGTTGTGCGCATAAATCATGTTCAATGTAAGATAGTTAATTGTTGTTGCACGCAATCACCAGTCGATAGCGTACTGTAGATAACGATTGTCAAGTGAATTCAATGTATGAGTATATTGTTCTTTGCTATACATTACTTTGAATATAATCCACATATTTTGATATTTTCCCAAGTTTCATGTTTCAGATATGTAAATAAATAAACGTTTTATCGAAGTTATGAATCGATCATTGTTAGACCACCATTAGAAACCTGAAAGCAGTGGACGGCCGTTTCGTCCTGCAGTGTACATCCGCTACTCCCGTCTGCGGAACTCAAACTCAGAACCTTTGGTCTAGTGCGCGAATACTTAACCTATGATGAGGCCTATAGTAAGATGAAACGACAGCCTAGTGCTTTCAGGTTTCTAATGGTGGTCTAACAATGAGTGATTCATGATTTCAATTAATCTCAACAATCTGTATAACTCTAAAATGAATACATATGTATTTCATAAGAAACTTTGATGAAGTTTAAAAGTTACTAATGGAAATCCTGTTTATCGTTAAGTCGTTAATATAATTTCTGATGAAAAATAAATCTGAAATCACCAATCAATCATTGTTAGACCACCATTAGAAACCTGGAAGCACAGAGTTAGACATTAACACCGTTGGATGCCGGTCCAGTGATCCGATGGTAGGGTGTTCGCCTACAATGCCAAAGGTCCCGGGTTGGAATCCTGCGAGGAGCAGGAGTCGTGGATGCGCACTGCTAATGAGTCCCATACCAGGACGAAACGGCCGTCCAGTGCTTCCATGTTTTTAATGGTGATCTAACAATGATTGATCGATGATTTCAAATGTGTAAAAAATGCAAACCTCCAAAACTGTGCCCCAAAAAAGAAAAATAAATCATATAATTTACTATTATTTCTAAAAATTACGCAAAATTTCGAATATTATTGGGACATTATTGTTATTATTTTTCTAAGAACATACGAATATTTGACAAAAGTAAATAATATTTTTTTTGAAAATAAACTATTCAAAACTGACAGCATTCAATAGAGATATGTGAAGAAGATAGTGTCAAAAATTAATTTATGCAGTTGGTAAAGTTGAATAATGAAATATACTCTAGCCATCAGTGATCAATGTATCATGGACTGTCTTTGTTTAAATAGCCATTGTAAGCCATAGTACATCACAGAATGAGATATTGTCAAGTGACATAAATTATAAACGTCAGTGTTAACTGTTAGGGGTTGAAGGGTTTGAATTAGATATATGAATGCGGACTCTTATAATCAGATAAAAAAGCTTTATGATTTTACGAATTAACTCAGTGAAGTTCAGTCTATGACGTGTTCCATCTTTCAAATGAAAGGATGATCTCACATCTCTCTTTCTAGTTCACCGATAATGATTAATCATGAGTATTTCGATATTTTTTCACAGTAAAATCATCAATCAATTGTTGTTAGTCCACCATTGGAATTCTCGAAGCACTGGACAGCCGTTCCTTCTGAGTATGGGACTCATCAGCAGTGTGTATCCTTGACTCCTGCTACTCGCTAGATTGATCAGAGTTAGACATTAACACCGGTGGATGCTGATCCAGTGGTCCAGAGGTTAAGCGTTTCCGCGCAAGACTGAAAGATCCTGCGTTCAAATTCTACGAGTAGCAGGAGTTATGGATATATACTGCTGACGAGTCCCATACCCGGACGAAACGACCGTCAAGTGCTTCCAGGTTTCTAATAGTGGTCTAACAATGATTGATTGATGATTTCAATGTGCAAAAAACACTGGTCTCAATAACTGTAAGCAAAAAATATTTCATTATAACAAAAACAAAAAATCGGGAAATCTTTTTACATGAAATTTACTAGCTTGATTTTATGCGATTCAATTTAATGATATCGTCATTAAATTATCTAATATAAAGGGTACTTAAAACACGAATATTTTAATGTAAAATAGAATTTCACTTCGTCACTTCATGTAATATTATCAACGAACAGTCAATGTACATTTGATAATCGTACACTATAAAAAAGTATTGGCAAAGAGTGAAAAATTCCACAGAAATCTGTCTATTTGTCTAACCAGATTGTAGAATGTAATCAGTACTATAAACTCTATATTGAAAATGTAATCCTTGAACTTTGTGATTTAAAAAAAAGATTCAAACTCTTATTGTCTAATGTTGTCCAAAAGCATTCATGACTAGGTCATGCAACTCTGAGTATACAACACTTCCACTATCTTTTTTAGGGCAGAGTTTTGGAAATTTGCGTTTTACACATTTGAAATCATCAATCAATGATTGTTAGACCATCATTAGAAACCTGGAAGCACTGAAAGACGGCCGTTTCGTCCTGGTATGGGACTCATCAGCAGTTCGCATCCACGACACCTGCTCCTCGCAGCATTCGAACCCTGGACCTTTGGCATTGTAGGCGAACGCCTTACCATCGGACCACTGGGCCGGCATCCAATGGTGTTAATGTCTAACTCTGATTGATCTATTATAGCTGCAGCTATAAGTATTCGAAATTCGCTTAATATTCAATTGTATTTCTTGATCTTCCTAAATAAAAAGGTATTCTATAAACTCTACTAAATTGAAATATAAAACTCGAACTTTTTTGGTTAAATCAAACACCAAATCAAAATTTGAATTTTAGTCTACAAAGTAAATAAACATTTACTTTTGTAAAAAAGAAGTTACTTAAGAGCGTTTGCTAATAAATATATTTAAAACCTTCTATTATAATAATTATTATTTTCATTTTAAGTAATAAAAGTTGGAATTTTCCATGGTTTTTTAAGTTTGATCATTTAACTATTCAATTGTTCAATCTTTTATCTGATTTACATATTTTGTTTCATTTTACCATAAAACAAAAAAATAAAATAAAGAGTCAAAAAAAAATAGTGATTTACCTAGAAAATTATTATTCACAATTATTTCATAAACTCTTTCTATTATCTCATCAATATAAAAAGATGAATTAGTCTCAATTAGGGGGAAAAAATCCGAAAAACTCAATTGAAATAAAACTCACCCAATCTTTTCCCCCCACAAACTTTTACTTAGTTTTGGGATTACTTTTGAAATTATTCGTTACACGTACAACCATATGTATATTGTTTTAAATGCTTTTCAAGAAATAATCATAAGCACGCGTATAGTCTCCACTGACTTTGTTCAATGTTCAATTCACATTAATGTAAATGAAGATTTTTCAGAAAGAAAATGCATTGTTTTGTTAGTTTTGCAGACGACTCAGCAAGATAATATAAACGAATAAATGTCATTTCAAAGAATTTTGACTTATGAAAAGAAATCTTTTCTGTGAAGTCGCAATGCTTATTCGTATAATAATATACCGAGTAAACTTACTTGATGATAATAGTAGAAAGAAATTTTGAGAGTCGAATGACAGATATTGTCAAAAAAGGAGAAAAAGAAGTTGAATGAAAGAAAAGAATAAATAATTTTCTTTTTTGAAAAAAACTAGACGAAATAATTTCCAAATCATATTGGAAATAAAAACTTACCTAATTTTATTCAAGTTGACATTAATACTGTAAATTCTGAGGGGGATTACATTAGTATTGGTATATCAGTTAGTTGCAACATAGAACTTCGTACGTAAGTACATCAGTTGAAGTTGTCATACAACACTAGCACAGAGATATAATTGTCAATTCAAATCCAATAGTAGTAGAGACAGTAAAAGTATTAGAATTTATCGGAGAGATTAGGGTTGGAAGATGTTATTCAAGAAGTATAATTCAGTGAGGTAAGTTTAGAAACAGAAAGATAGAGGTGATGAGGAATTCAGAAGGTTAGAATTTTATAGAACACAAAGAATAAATGCACCTGCGCCATTGAAAACGGTTTTGAGCCATGCCATTCAAGGTCCCTACCCATCGATTATAATCATCTCGCGGACTCCAACCAGTTAGTCAACACCTACACCGATATGACTCAGTCCACTTGTCAGTGACTTCATGGATTTCTGCCATGTTTTGCTCTGGCCGCCCCTAGCTTTCTTCCAACCTATTCCTACACCACAAAACGTAGCTCGTCGAGGCAGTCGGGGGTTAAGCATACGTAACACATGTTCCAACCACCTGAACTGATGAAGTTTCAGCACTTCATCTATTGATCTATCATCCTTACCTAGGACCCGTTTCCTAACAACAGCATTGCTTACTCGGCTGTCCCAAGATACTTGAGCAATGCTTCGGAGATTTCTGTGATGGTTTAGGTATATGACTTCATTCAATTCGTGATATCACTTAATTATATTCCTTTGCCTGTGGTAGATATCTGTCTTACACGCAACATAGTTGAATGACAATTATTGGGAATTCTCGTTTGTAGCCAATGAATTCCATCTACAGACCAGTCGATAGTGTTAGTAGTACATGGTTATTATCAGTATAGGGTTCTATGGAGATAGGACTTTCATGCTTTCAGTGTAGTTTGACTAAGATCAATCCGTGATTTAAAACCGACGCAAATTCCTACATCCTCATTAAACTTTAAAATGATTATAGTTTAATCATATTCACCATTGTCTTCCCTTGATCACAGTCATGTTATGAGAAAATTGTAGACTGTTTAAAAGAATTCCTAATGATATTTGAAACGTCTATTGAAAACCTGAAAGTATTGAACACGTGTTTTGTTCTATAGCTTGGGAATATTCAGCTTATCCATAAACTTACCGTGAATCGAACTCAGGACTCATTATGAACTCGTTATTATTTAGCACACTGAAATGGGATTCACTGGTTCACGTCACCAATATCTGTTAACACTAAGTATACTGAAGTTAGGTATTGAATAGGATAGTGCGTTAGAAACTCTGATGAACACTTTACTAAGATAATTGTTAGTTTTCGAAAATTTTCTTGCACAGGCCCTCATTTTTATCCAATTCATCATCATGATGTACCTGAATCCCAGAGTTAGTGTTCACATCGCGATTCGAACCCAGTAGTGTTCGCTTTTCTACTTAGCTACTAGATCAGGGTATTTACTGGTTTGTTCAATGAGGAGAATTTCAACTCACTTTTATTCTCTGTTTGAATCTTTCCAATGATGTTTACGACTGCAATCGATCTGTCTCCTAATTATGAATAAAGTATTTGAAATCATCAGTCCATCAAAGTCAGACCACCATTAGAAACTTCGGAGCACTGGACGGTCGCTTCGTCTCGGTATAGGACTTATCAACAATGCGCATCCTTGACTCTGCACCTCCCAGGATTCCAACCCAGGACAATTTTGCAACACCATAATGCAATAAAGTAATTGTCACTACTGCTATGATTACTGTTGTTTTCTGTAAACACTATCATGTATTTTATTTTATCTGTCGAGTGGAGTGATTGCTCCCTTAATAAATTATACTGTGAACTATGCATAATGTGTTCACATCACCTACTGAATGTAGTTAGATAACCACTATTAATAACAATGCAAATCACTGATCGAAAATTATCTTACTGGCTGAAAGAAATCTGAATCTTCGGGTTCAATCCCTGTTAGGGGGTCTTAAGAACTTACTGATGAGGATTTCTATACTCGAACGAACAAACTGATTTTCCCAATGATTTTCCAAATACAACCATTACATAATGTAGGTAATCTTGTAACACAGAATCATTTACACAAACCAAATCAATCCAAAAATATATATATTTTTTAGACAGAATCTTAAGGAATAGATGTGAACTAGTGTGCGTTGTGAAATTAAATAGTTTAGGGATTTTGCAGACTGTTAAATTTCTTCTTAGTTATTCATTAATAGACTGGTTTTAATTAAATAACCACTAAAAGCCAAGAAACACTGAACAGACATTAATTTCATTTATTATGACCAGTGATCTAAAGGTTTAGGTTTTTTTTGTCTAGACGTCTGAAATTCTTTAGTTCAATCTTTGGTGCAATCATAACTAGACCACTACTAAGGTGTTTTATACCAGAATGAAACAACATAATAAAATGCCAATTTCATTAAACTTGATAAACAGGTTAATAAAATAAAGTTGCTGATTAACAGTCATAAATATGTGTACATATATTAGCAGGTTTGGTTTGGTTCAGTCAGACAGTTAATCAGTTACAACAAACAACATTGTAAGCACATGGTTCAGTTCCAATTGTCATACGACATTTGCGCAGAAAGGTCGAATTGTCAATTCAAATCCCATAGTAATAGATGTAAAAAGAAGCATTATCAGTAATGGAGAAAATAAGAGATCAAAGATATGATTCGAAAAGTATATCCCAATGAAATAAACTTGAAAAAAGAGAAAGATAAAAGTGATGACGAGTTCAGAAGACAAAGAATGGATGCACTTGAGTCATTGCAAACGATTTTGAGCCAAGTTCTCCGATGCAACACACTATGCACCAACCAAAGCACTCTTGATGGAGATACTTTGGACGGCGTTAACATCTTTACATATCTGGGCAGCATCATCGACAATCAAGGTGGATCCGATGCAGATGTGAGGGCGTGGATTGGCAAAGCAAGGGCTGCATTTCTACAGTTGAAAAATATCTTTCAACTTTCAACCAAAACCAAAATCAGCATTTTCAATACAAATGTCAAGACAGTTATACTGCATGGAGCGGAAACATGGAGAACCACGAAAGCCATCATCCAGAAGATACAAGTATTAATTAACAGCTGTCTATGCAAAATACTTCGGATTCGTTGGCCAGACACGATCAACAACAACCAATTGTGGGAGAGAACAAACCAGATTCGAGTGGAGGAGGAAATGAGGAAGAAGCACTGGAAGTGGATAGGAAACACACTGCAAAAAGCACCCAACTGCGTCACAAGACAAACCCTCACTTGGGTCCCTTAAGGTCAAAGGAAAAGAGGAAGGCCAAGGAACAAATTACGCCGAGAAATAGAGAAAGATATGAGAAGAATGAACAAAAATTGGACAGAATTGGAAAGGAAAGCCCTGGACAGAGTTGGTTGAAGAAAACTGGTGGGCGGCCTATGCTCCAATGGGGGTAACAGTAAGTAAGTAAGTAACTAAGTCAGTGTCTTCATAGATCTGTGCCACATTTTTGACTTAACCACTCCTAGCTTTCTACCAACCTACCCTTACATCACATGACATCACTCGCCTAGGCAGTCGACGGTTGAGCATACGTAACACATGTCCCAACCATCTCAACTGATGAAGATTCACAGCTGCATCTATCGATCTGCCTGCAGCATTGTTTACTCAGTGGATCCAGGATACTCGATCAATGCTTCGAAGGCACCAATAAGCAGGTTTACTTATTCACATATTCCCATGAAATTCAGATGATCTACCTGTAAATACAACTGAAGTACATCAAACAATAAACTTTATCAGGCTTTTTCAGAGTATACCATTCACACATTTCATAAACTATAACGAATTAAGTAAATGTTGGGCATAGTTGTTTACAATTTTAGTTCAGTCTTATAGACATCATTTAAAAAAACAGAGTAAACTTTTACAAATTCACGCATAATTAATAGACAAACAAATATCAGTTTATACATATTTGTTACTGGTGATTCATATAGACTGAGTCAATAGAAATAATAATTTGACAGTCTACTATCGTTTGTCATTTTTTTTTGTTTTTCATCCTAACTACTACAATATAATGCAATGTAACATTATTTATGTATACAATCGTACACAGTTAGTTACCTATTTTTTACAATGTGTGTAAAATTGTCAATTCACATATAGAGTTTGTATAATTAATTGATGTTTACCATCTTATGGGGGGAATTGTCCATTCCAATGAAATTGAAAAACAAAAGGTATTCATTCAGTATTGACAAACTTAACAAAACAGAACAAAACAAAACGATGAAATGTTTTCTGTTGAAAAAAGAAAATTTAAATGAATATTTATTTCCCGCCATGTTGAAAGTTGACTTTAAAAAAACAAACAAACGTTTTTTTGTAAAAAAAGGGTAAACAAACAAATAAATTTAATATTTTTTTTACAAAAATGTTTATTTCCAAAGTAAATAAAAAAACATGAAGAATTGGACAGTTGTGTTTTGGGGGATAATTTATTCGTCAAGATGAAACGCGGAAGATTACAGATGCATCGGAGTTTATTAATGTAGCAAGTATTAATTAGAGAGAATAATTCCAAACTGAAAGGAGCGAAAGGTTATATTCAATAGTCAACAGTTTTTACTCCTTCCACTCCAATTGTAGTGAAGGAGAACACAGGTGAGGGCAACCGTATGGTATTTATCGCAAATTACAGAGTTACTCAATAAAATAGGAAAACCATATCGTAAACGGTTAATTTGCAAATCTTCAATCCATCATCAATCCATTGTCTGACATTTCACCACTATTCATGCATTTCTTACAAATTCCATTGTGTTCCCACTCTCCCTTTCTTGATCTTCCCCCATCTACTGCTGCCAGACACTACGTTGACACTCACGTCATTTACTACTTATAAGTAGCTCGCACCACACAATTACTGTTGAGCTCATAGTTTACATGAAAGACTGATGTAAAGTAGATAACAATGAAAATAATTACAATGATGAATCTTTTACACATTTGAAATCATCAATCAATCATTGTTAGACCACCATTAGAAACTTGGAAGTACTGAAAGACGGCCGTTTCGTCCTGGTATGGGACTAGCTCATCAGTAGTGCGCATCCACTGAAAAAAATGATGAATCTTTTGGAAAGTTACCTTTAGTTTGATTCAAGAGCCTTTTTGAAATAGTCATATTTCAAGCATTCTTTTTGTGTGTGATATGATCGCTAGCCTAAGTGATCCGATATTTCGTCTTTTAGTGATTTGAAGACGATTGTAAAAAGCTTTTAATTAACCTGCCGTCTTATCAGATATTTTATTACAAGACAAATGTGAAGTCAGCCTCTGTAATATTGAACTAGTTTACTTTTCTAGGTTATATTTGTCATAGATTAATCTCACCTAGGGCCCCACTAAAAAGCAAGCACTGTGAGACATCTGTTTCGTCTTATTATAAAACTTCTGAGTAGTTTCAACCAAAGAATTCACTAGTGATCCTACTCAGTACCTTTAGGTGACATGATGAACGATTAGCCACCATAAGTGCACAGTCGTAACAAGAACTATACTAGTACAAAAAGATGTCCAGTATTTCGATCTCACTACTATCCTAATCTATGATGAGTATTACCTAAAAACCAAACAATTCTCTTTTCACAACCCCCTTAATTAAAATTTCGTTCTTGTTACTGACTAAATGATACTTTAGTTTGCTCTGTTAAGTTAAAAAAAAATACGGTGTTAAACACACAGAAAAAAACATACACAACTGTCATTTCTGTTAAATTCTTCTGAATTATTTATTAGAGAGAGAGAATTGTACTTTTCATTTATCTTTTAAGGAATAAAAAATAGAACCAGTTTCTTTTTTCTTTTGACTTGTTATATTGATCATTTGATATATTTATATATATACGACATTTATCTATTGAACATTGATCAATGAATGGCTTTAGCAAGAATTTCTAATTTGTTTTCATTGTCTAGTTTAAAAAAATTTTTTATTATGGATAAGAAATGATTCATTCAATGTCTTTTTAAGTTTAGTTTTGAGTAAAGTATTATATTTATTGAGAAATTTTATGTCCCAAATTAATTCTAAGGAGAAATTCATTGAAAACCGATTGGAAACCAGTAGGGGTTTCGTTTTAAATTTAGTAGGCAACTTTTGAGATCTTAGAAAAAGGATTGGATCTACGACCTAAAGGCTAGTACGATATTGAATACGTTTTTTTCACTTGTAAATCGAAGAACACATTAAAATTTGAATGTGTGCTTGTCAAAACATAAATAAACGCGATAGTAGTTAATTTTATTTGGTTAAAAGTTGAATGCATTTAACGCAAAAACTGTTGTAGTGAAGGAGAACACAGGTGAGGGCAACCGAATTGTATTTAATGAAAATTACAGAGTTACTCAGTAAAATAGGAAAACCATATCGTAACCGTTAATTTGCAAATCTTCAATCCATTGTCTGACATTTCACTTATTCATGCGTTTCATACAAATTCCATTGTGTTCCCACCCTTCCTTTCTTGATCTTCCCCCATCTACTGCTGCCAGACAATACGTTTACACTCGCGTCATATACTACTTATAAGTAGCGCGCACCACACTGTAACTCCATGCAAGATTATCTCATTGAATATTGAGTTTTTAAAAGGCTGATATTTTTCTAATTGATAAACAATTAGGTTGGATTTTGTGAAAATTTTCAAATTAACATGAAGATTTCTAATGATTTTCTGTTTTTTTGAACTGAAATGAAGGTTTCAATTTCTTTGTCGTCGACGCCATCAGTTTATACCTTAGTGAGAGGTGTGAGTTTCAACGGCTTTGGTGACGACACTGTCTAGTAAACTTTACAACTATAAACCGTCCATTTAAGAGAATATAATACCTCTTTAATGAAAATTGTTGATAAATTTAGTTTTTGAATAATTAGTTATGCGTTTTAACTCATAACGTGAAAGATAATGTAGTGCCTCCACATATATTTGAGTTTGTTTACATTTAATTTGGTTAAGCATTTTGATTAACTTATTTAACCAAGCCATTTGTATAACAATAACTTATATGTACCATTGGCTTTTACTATTTTCTGGTATGTATAAGCTGGTATGCCTCTTAAATATCTCGATGATTCAGACATTTTACTATGTATATATGAGTACATTTTAATCGTATTAATTCATTCACCAGTTCGCCAACTCATTCGCTAGTGTTCTTGCCCTACTCTGTGTGATTGTGGTCTTCTGGTCCATTTGTGGTGTGTCAAAACAAACGTATTAAACATTTTGTATTCGCCTTCTGATTTATAGACCTTCAGGCGCTATTTAGTAACGATTGTCTGGACAAGCAAATTACGAAGTCTAAGAAACAGGTTGCATACTGACCGTCACGAAACTAATGAGACACTGGCCAGCATACTATTCCCAAGAAAATATACTGATTAACTTTAAATAGTAATCAGACAAATTCCAGATACTGTGCATTATTCCATTCATGTAGTTTTAATCATAACTAGACTTATTAGGATGAGATTTAATAAGAGAATTAAATCTTCGGGCTTTTATTTTCAGTGTGTTTCTAATTTGTAATTACCAAACTTGGACTAACATAGTTGAATAGTGGTTATCAGTGGAACTGAAGATACACTTTTCATCCTACTTAGGACCCGTTCGATGGATGTATCAGCATCCCATAGTTGGTCGCTCCGATATCTGAAACTAATACCTCAATTGTTATCAGCTTAGCTACCGAGTCCAGGTAACCACTAGCGGGTCCATTATAGATCGTTTGTATTGGTTGTTTGAAAGTTGCCATTCATGTTTAAGACCCCAGTAGATCAGTCTTTCGCGGCTACTCACTCACTATAGTACTCTGCTTCAAACTATTTATCATTTAAAATGGTAACATCAAAGTAATCCACACAAGATTCAGTTTTGTCAGATGACGAAATTGATCCTTTGATGGGAAGATTTTATAAATTAACTTAACACGTGAAACTAAGCAAGAAATTATTTATATGTATAAATATACCATTTTCAGGACATACTGACCAAATGACTTTGTACAGTATAGTCCAATTTTTATACATCACAGACAATGTATATATATATAACATGTTAACCATAACATTGTCATCTCAAACAAATAATTCTCATCCTTTCTCATTGTTACATTGTGCATTGTCTATATTTCTTTAAAAAATCTATTGTGTTACTACTACTATATTGAAATAATCCTTTGAAGTTTTTTTTTCAAAAAAAAAAACATTTTTTCTCGATTGTCATAAATTTAAAATATGTTACCAAACATTTTTTTCAAAAAAAAAGCAAAAAATTCCTTTTGTCTTTTTGAAAAAAACAGCAACAACAACTACAACCTCAGTGTTTTTTGATCTAAACTACTATTTACTCGATGCTTCACACTTTTAGAATTATGAAAAGTTAAAACAGTTGTTTATAAGTATAAATTATAATAATAATAAAAAAAACGATGTAAAATGTTGAATACCATTTCATTTTTAACCGATTAGGGTATAAATAGTTTATTCATAGGTAACAAGTCAAATTGATACACATTAGCGAGAGACAAAACAACGAGAAACAATAATAACTGGAAATATCATTGTCTTTCGATTTTTAAGACTTCTTATTTGATACTTGTGCCTGCAACTGAATAGTGATATCCATACCGGTTACCGGTCGCCATCTGTTGAAACGGTCCCATTATATCCACCGACCATAGATCCCCGACTGCGGTTACTGGGATCGACTGTAACGGCGGTTGTGTGTATCTATCGCTTTTCACTAGGTGACACTGCTGGAAAGCTAACACGTATTGAGCCACATCGTCTCTGATGCTCGGCCAGTATGCACATTGTCATAATAAACCTGTCGTTCTTGCGATGCCTGTATGTGCTACCTGGTGACACTCGTGTATCATCTTACTCCGCCAGTCTTTCGGGATTACAGCCACCCAATTCTTGTCACCGTCCTGCCAGGTCAGGACTCCATATGAGTTCACTCTCAGTCGTTCCTTTTGCCGAAGTAACATTATTACCTCCTTGTCCGTCGTTTGTTTGTCTACGTCTGCTCCTTCTTTTATCACTCTGATTACCTCTCGAAGGTTCGGGTCAGCTTTCTGTTGCCGGATGAGTTCTAATGGGTCTCCTTCTAAACTACTCACCGCGTATGCTGTCACTGGAAGGTCAGCTTCCATGTCTGATCTTGACAAGCGTCTATAGCGAAACTTCCACCAAACGATTATTGCACTGAATTACTTATACATATTTATGCAAAATGCGACTGACAACACACACAAAAATAAATTTTGTTCTATCTTATTTCATAAATGAGTATTTGGTTAAAATCAATAAATCCATTGTAGGTAAAAATGCCGTCTATAACTTTATGTATAAAGTTATATTTAGTTAGCAAGTTAAATTATTACTACTCACATTTTAAGCTAAGAAACTTATCTAAAAACTGTAGACAACGAACAGTTCTTCTAAAATGATTCAATTATATAATCTTAAAACCACGAATCGATCAATGTCAGGCCACTATTAGAAACGTCGAATCACTGGACGGCCGTTCCATCCTGATATGAGACTCATTAGCAGTGCGCATCCACGACTTCTGCACCTCGCAGGATTCGAATCCAGGACCTTCTTGTCTTGCACGCGAACGTCGAACCTCTGAACCACTGAACCGGCATCTAACGGGGTTAGTGTCTAACTTCAATCAATTCACGGTCTTTTGCAACCTCATACAAAGTCTTCGGTAGTTACTGTCTACACCCAAACTGGTTGAACTTCACTTGTCACGTCTTCCCACTAGAACTCGGAGAAGATTTCTCACGGAACTAGTCACTAGTGAGCACAGGGTTGTGAAGATTCGTAAGTTATACATTTTGAAACCGTGAATCGATTAATGTTATATGGTCGTTCAATGATCAATCATTGTCCTTTTACATAACAAGCAAATGTTTCAGAATTATGGTGTTAAACTTTATTTAAACGAAATCCTATAAAGGTTTTTTTAGAGAGTTTATTGAGTAACTAACCATTCGGGAATCATCCGTCACTCGGATGTATCTGTGTGTAATTGTGTTTAAACCAGGACTGTACCCTTTACGTCATCCATGAAGTTACTCAGTCCAGAAAGCCGTTGTCTTGTACAACAGATGTGTAGGTTATTTGAGAGGAATTTAAATTTTCTCGGAATTTTTGTCAACGTTCGCTAATGATCAGTCTCTTTTTGATTTATGTGAATCATAAAAGAACTGAGTTGGTACTGACATTTAGTCACACTCCTTATCTTAATAGACAACACAATGAACTCTCGAAACAAAATGCATCGAGTTCCAGTCCACACAGGAAAATCAACAGATGCAATTACATTGAACTGACAAGTTTTGCATTCTACTACTAACCACTAATCGATATACTAACAAATACTTGGCACCAAAATGTACACTACAAAAGATATAACCACAGGATTCATTTATGTTGAAAAAAAAGTCTTCCTTTGTAGTTCTTACATATTTTTATCACAAACTAAATAAGTTTTTTTAAATTAAATGTTTTCAGTAATTGTTTCTATTAGTTAGTAAACAAGAAGTGAATCAGTAATACAGTTAATTTTTTTTTCAAAATTAATTAACTTTAAAACACAAGTAATGAATTTTGTCTAATGAGAAGCTATCATTCCTACCGTTAGTAAAACAGTTAAACATTGATGAACGCAAATGAATCAATGATGATCGAAGAGTGAAATCGTTGCTTTTCAATCGAATTAACTTTAAAAAAAAATAATAATCATAATGCTTACTGTGACATTTAAGAAACTTTTACCAAAAGTAGTTACTGTCCCCCACAGAGTTCAAAATGTTAACATTTCCATTCATTAAATACTCTTTGTTCATCAACTGATATTTTTTGTCTACAATGACTCATAACTTTAAAGTTTAATAAAATATTTCTGTTCAATGAAATTTCTTCTACTTCATCGAAATTATTCTTAGTAGTAGGTTTTTAATTTCATTTCAGTTACCGTCCATAGTTTACACCATGGACAGACCTCAACCAAAGAATCATTAAAAATCAAAGTGTTAGCCAACTGTTTCGTTATAGTATGGGACGATGAGCATCGAGAACTCTATCGAAGGTCACACTTAGGCTAGTCAGGTCTCAAGGTGATCCGTTCGCTTTGAAACTAGTGAACTAATATCGGTCAACTTACATTTATAAATTCAACTAGTTCACAATAATGCTCAATCATCTCTTAATGTCACCACTACCTATCACTCAATATAATTGAACTTTACTCATTCATAGCTTTTTCATTATAACTTAGTAAATTATTAACTAATGATTTTATGATTATTATTACTGAAGAGAGTCACTCGTAATGTTTGTACCGGATTGAAATTTCGCATTTTTTATAATGTCAATAAATAATATAAACGTAACTTAATAAAATATATTTTAATTTTGTTCAATTGGTATAGATGAATTCCACTTTTCTTACATAAATTAGACTGATAAAAGTTATTTTTTTTCAACAGATGTATTCAACTAAAAAAATGCAAAAAATGTAATCAGAAAAAATAGAATTTCTAGTTTGAAAATAAATAAAATGTGTTGAAGAATTTTTTCAATTAGATGTATGGAGATCAGTATTTTTGCACAATGAAATCATTAATCAGTCATTGTTAGACCGCCCCGTTAGAAGCCTGGGAGCACTGGACGGCTGTTTCGTCCTGGTGTGGGACTCATCAGTAGTGCTCATCCACGACTTCTGCTACTTGCAGGATCCGAACCCAAAACCTTCGGTCTTGTGATGCGAAAGCCTAACCTCTTAACCACTGGGCAAGTACTGTATGACAAGTATTGTAAGTTTAATTGGTATATATAAAATCGAAGTGTTTCATAAGTTTAACAATACGATTTTTATATTTATCTATTGTTAACAATAATTAGAATAAGACTAGTAACCATACTGCAATTGATCTAACTTCAAAGTATTAGTGTAATTTGTTGCTTCTTGGTATGAGACTCCATAGAATTGTGTAGACAAAACTTCACTAGGGATCGGACTGAAAACATTCATGGTCATGGCTTCAGGCGATACAACTTCAATCAACGTGTGTTATAACGTGCATATGATTCATTGAAAATGATGACATCTGTTTCCACTTCCAATATATCTGGAATATACTAGCCATGACCACTCACTAGAGCTTCATTGAAACTGTGATGTAGGTTAACCAGCAAAAAGCACTGGAGATCTACTTCCACTATTTCAGTGTGGATTTATGGACACAGGACCATCTGCTATTGTGACGAGGGCTTAATAGTTATGCAACTGAACGTACAATAATACTAGGCATCTTCCTGAAACGACAAAAAAGTTTTACATATGGGACACGACAAATAATTGTAATAAATACATGCATTATTATTGTTATTATCACTATCGCTTATTAGTTCCTTGAGTTAACATGCCATTTAGTGTAAAGTGAAATATCCAAGGAAAAAGTATCCATCTAAAATGTACAAATAACTCCCACTCCTTATTCATGACTAGTTAGTTAAGAAACTATCATGTACACTTTCGTATGAAATATTTTCATGCTCAAAAACAATACGAAACTTGTGTCTATTAGATGTTGACCACTTTAAGACTGATCTGTTTGACAAAAAATGAAATGGCTAGGACACCTTTTTTTAATTACGCAAGGTGTTACCTTCTTACCGATCATTTGTTTTAATGCTTGTCAAACAGATAATCATCTTTCACATTTCTCATCTGTAATTCATTGACAGTTTGTAATCTTTCATTACTCTGCCGACAGTTACGCAGCTTATGTTAAAAATATCTTTTAATGACTTGTGTTGAATTCGAAGTAGTACTCAACATTTCAGTGGCCCGAAACTTTACACCAGTATGGACGAATGATCGACTATGTGACGAAATAAATCTTCCTGTCCATTTCCGTGTATCATACTTCAGCAAACTCCTTTAGTGAGACAGTGGTAATAAGAAGCTGAATGCGATTTTAAGAGTGAATATATTTCTTACCTTCATTTAGTCAGACAGACATGAGAATGGAAAGCGTAGAAGCAAAGCGAAGCGAATTGGAGAAGACGAGTGAGCCAACTTTCCTAAGCTGAAGCATGACTACGTATTTATAATCAGGCAAAAATAGGCTAGACATGTCATAAATGAGTAAGCACACACACACATACAATCAAAGATACACTAATCGATACAATTATTGAATAATTTGAACGACTAATTATTTAAAGTTAGTATATTGAATGAATGGAGAGGTGCTGTGGTGCTGTGTTGCGAGCTACTTATAAGTAGTATATAGCGTGAGTGTCAACGTAAAGTCTGGTAGCATAATATGGGGGGAAGATCAAGAAAGGAAGAGTTAGAAAACAATGGAATTTGTATGAAACGCATGAATTGTGACAATGGATTGATGTTTTGCAACAGGAACAGTCCAGTTCGATATGATGAACTGATATTTTGCAAATGAACAATTTACGATATGGTTTTCCGATTTTACTGAGTAACTCTGTAATTTTCATTAAATACAATTTGGTTGCCCCCACCTGTGTTCTCATTCACTACAGTGCTACAATCCAACCAGTTAACATTCAATGGAATATTCACTTGTTACTTGATGATAAACTTGGCATCTATTGATATTAACAAACGTAAGACTAGTTTACCTAATATGAAATAAAAACTAATTAAAAGATATCTAAGTAAAAAATTGATTAAAACTGAATTGAACTAGATAATTTTTTTTATTCTTGAACGAATGTGATATCTTCTCTTAAATTTATGTCAACTGTAGAAATCACTTATTTGAAGTAATCCGAAAGAAAAAAACAGGCACTATTTGTGTGGTACTGTAATCTACTTAAATACATTTATACAAATGAAGATAAGTTGATAGACAGATAGATAGATATATGTGTGGATAGATAGATAGATAGATGTGTGGATAGATAGGTAGATAGATAGATAGATGTGTGGATAGATAGATAGATAGATAGATAGATAGATAGATGTGTGGATAGATAGATAGATAGATAGATAGATAGATGTGTGGATAGATAGATAGATAGATAGATAGATAGATAGATAGATAGATAGATAGATAGATAGATAGATAGATAGATAGATAGATAGATAGATGATAAATTATGTAATATGTATTCTAGAAACAGATCACTTTATTCAATCTTTTCATTTCATTTCTGTTGATATTCTGTACACTTGACATGAACGAAAAAAAATATTGAACAGTTTTAAGGATAACATTATTAATAATGTTTAGACAGTTTATTTATCATAAATAACTGTCAATTAATTAGTATTTTGGTTTGTTTTAATCAACTTAATTCATTTGCCATGTTACATGTTGATATAATATAATACATAAATGTATATAATTATATAAATATACATGTCCATCATGAATTACATGGGGAGTTTTACAAGTTATAAATTAATTTTTTTTTACATAATAGTCTACTATGAAAACAGTGCAAAGATTTACATGTTGCTTGTCAATATAAACATTTGTGTAGATGTGCGTGTGTGTGTCAGTGTGTACGTACATTGACTGATTGACTTGTATAAACAAATCAAATGGTAAAACTCTTAACCTGATTGCTCTATCAACCAACAGTTATCATAATCATAGATTTACTACTGTGTGTATGTATGTATAGTGGTAAGAGTGAAACTAGCCATTTTATTGAATTATATGTTTATTATCATCCCCGTTATATCTTAAAAGGAGGTGAAATTAAACCAATTAGGGAAATTATGCATTTATATAATAGAGATAACATCTATCTAAGGAAAGATAGTTTTCTTTTCACTAGCTTGAAAATGAATGGATAGTGGTAAACAGCATTGGGAAATTGTTTCTCCGGTTGGGGACGTTAGATCCCCAGGTTATAATTTTGGATATTATGTTTCCCAGCATGGGCTGTTCAGTTGACCTTGAGATCACATTTCCCACCATGAAAGTTCTTAGCTGTGATTGGTTGATGTGTTATTTTAGAGAGCTATTTTTGTGATTCTCCCAAGAACGTTTCTATGATGAATAAATAAATGAGATTTGAGAGCTTGAGATCATTGTGTTTGTTGGGTGTTTGTAGAATATACTTTCTACGCTTCTTCTTTGCTAGTTTCTTTGCGGAAACCGATCGCAGTCGCATAACGTGTCACTGGTTCATTGTCTCATTCTCGTTTATCGACCAAGGTGGACCCATAATAGTTTCAACCATATTAAGTGACGAGTATAACACTTCCATGATTCAAACTCCTAAACAGTATGCATCCACGACTTAAAATCTGTCAATCATGACCACTTTGAACCAATGAAAACAAATTCACTGGTTCACATTTTGTTGTTTCAGTCATTCTTAGCTAATAGAGAGTCAGCAAGGCCACCTTGCTGACTTGCTGATAGATTGCATTTGTAATTCCTTTCTAACTGAAATTTTGAAAAAAATTCTAATTTTTCAATGTTCATTCAGCTGAGTTATGACTGAAGTCAAACTTATTGTTAACTAACTGATATCACTATGTGTGTCTTCGATCACTTGAGATGCATAACGAGATAACTTCCATGTAAAGCAACCACTGATAACGTTGTCCACCTTAACAACTAAAGTTTTTCTTTTTCGGAGAACAAGATTATAAGTATGAAGTAGAGTTGACCAAGCCCTGAAGTATATTTCAGAAAGTTTTGTAGAAGCACAAAAACCATCAAGAAACGTTTTGTCTAATCTGTATTGCATAGATCCTTTTCGGAAACATCTGAAAAATGACTGTCATGATTCTGATTGGATACTTCGCCACACCGCTACTATATTTAATACGGTTCTAGAACCTTCCAGAATCCCTAGACCTTGAGTAACTCTTAAAGTGCACTTATTTTTCTGCAAGCAATAGAACCTTTGAAGTAAATCATTCTTCTCTTACTTCGTTATTTCCTTTCTTGTATTGAAATGTGAAATTAGTCCGAGTTTATTGGAAGCGGATAAGAATTCCAACCTTGCGTTCATTTAGAAGACTCAATAAATAGTTTTAAAGATTGTAACTGATAATAATGAATGAAGAAGATGAATTAAAGTGCTGTTTGTAGAATTTAAAAGACTAAAAATATCATAATTTTTTCAATTACTGTTATGGAGATCAGTGTTTTTTAGCCATTGGAATCATCAGTCAATCATTGTTAGACCAACATTAGAAACCTGGAATCACTGGACACCTGTTTCGGTCTGGTATAGGATGCCGACCCAACGGTCAGGCTTTAGCGCGCACGACCAAAGGTTCTGAATTAGAGTCGCGCAAGCAGCAGGATTCACGGATGAATACACCATTGATGAGTCCCATACTAGAATGAAACGGCCGTTCAGTGCTTCCAGGTTTCGAATGGTGGTCTAACAATGACTGATTGATGAATTCGATGCGCATATATCATAATTAGAAACATAAAGCCCATCATAGATGAACCTTTATGTGCTTAAAAATTTACAGAGTCATTCTTTGGTTTCATTCCATCATGATTGTTACTTGTAATATTTCGTCTAACTCCATTCCTTAATAATTTCCGCATTATGGGGAGTTTGTAAAGATTACTTAGTTTCATAATTCACACAAAGAAATTATTACTGAAAATCAGAAAGTACCTGATATCTGTATCTGTTTCTATAATCCAGCTCCTGAATAACGTATATCCACGACCCCACCATCAGGGTTCGGATCCCAGACATTAAAGTTTCACTTATTGAGTTGATATCTCCTGGTTAACACAGCTAACTTCATCCAGTTGGAGCTATTTTGTAAACATCTTCCAGTGTTCTCGGTGGATAATTGCCTCACACTTAACATGATCGAACACCACGGATCATCACCACTTCTTACAAGTGGATACTCAATATCACCAAATCATATTCTAATGTTTACTGATTTCCAGTAACAATCTTACAAAGATCAGTTAATGATGTAACTTAAGGGGGTTTGAAGACTATTTATTTTTTCTTAAATAAGTAGTAAGATAGAAAATAGATATTACATAGATTACACATCTGTTTATCTCATTTATGTGAATTTCAATCAAGATTGATTATCCCTCTCACTGTTACTGCTTAATCCTAAATCTATTTCCTTATCAAAAATAATATTTTTAGTAAAGTATAATTAATTTCAATGTTTCAGGTAGAATATTTTCAAGAAAATTAAGTCAGTTAATTGACTGGATCATTTATTCTTATTAGAGTCATGAGTCGATCAGTGTTAGACCATTTTTAGTAATTTTGAAGCAGTGGATAGTCTCATCAACAGTGAGCATTTACAGTCCTGTTCATTTGGTATTAATCTAGTTCTCTGGCCAAGTTGTATTTTGTTTGTTGCACTTTGAAATAATCAATAAATCATTGTTAGTCCACCATCAGAAACCTGAAAGCAATGGACGGCAGTTTCGTCCCTAGTATGGGACTCATCAGCAACGCACATCCACGACTCCTGCACCTGACAGGATTAGAAGTCAGGAGCTCCTGAGATGCTTGACCACCGACAGCCGCGACGAACTATGTTTTGTGGTATAGGAGTAGGTTGGAAGAAAGCTAGGGGCGGCCAAACCAAAACATGGCACAAATGCATGAATTCACTGACAAGTGGAATGAGTCATGTTGGTAGATGTAAGCTACATGGTTGGGGTCGGCGAGATGATAGTCACCAATGCTTAGAGACCTTGAATGACATGGCTCAGAATCGTTTGCAATGGCGCTGGTGCATACACTCTTTGTGTTCTCTCAAATTCTAATCTTCAGAATTCCTCATCATCTCTATCTTTCTAAATTTATTTCACTGAATTAGACTTCTCGAATAATATCTTTGAACCCTAATCTTTTCCATTACTGCCAGTACTTCTACTATTTCTACCATTATTGGATTTGAACTGACAGTTGTGTCTCTGTGTTGATGTGGTATGGCAACCTGAACTGATGTACTCATGTACAAAGTTCTGCGTTGTATCTTTTTGTCTGCCTGCTCCTGATATCTGGGGTAGATTTAAGTGACCATCAGCAAACTTTCAGTTAGTGACTTGGTTTTCAATACGGGTCGATATAATTCGATGAGCAATAAGAGGACGAGTAAGTAAGCATGAGATTGGTAGTTACACATTGATCTTTCAAATCACGAATGTCTCCACTCTACAGGAGGTCATCGGCCGTGTGGATAGCATACAACTGACGTCTCAGACTATGAAACTGGAAACTAGTACTAAACTGAAGTCTATCATTTCCAACCACTTCAAACGATAAAATACACTTGAAAAGCCTAAACTGGTAATCATTCTAAATATTATTCATTTTTTCAAATTATTATATGATATGTACATTAGAAGTAAAGCGACTTATTTAAATGTAAATACGCTTATGTAATCAACATATGCATAAAACGAATAATGTATGCATAAATATATATCTAGGGAAGTAATTCTAAATTGTTTTTTTTAAAATCTTATTTCAACGTCGCCAGTTGAGTTCTCTAATCTATATAAATATAAATATACAGTTCTACAGTTCTACACACAGTGTAATGTATACAGTTTCATATTTTTTTTTAATTTTGATAAATAAACTTAATTTTGAACAATTAATTCGTTCAATTCAGATTTTAATTTTTAAAGAAATGAAGAAAAAAAACAAAACAAATAACATTCGATTTTTATTCTACTTTTTAATATTTATTCAGTTATTTATTCACAATTTCTATAGTTCTAGTGGCACCTGTATATACCTTAACTTTTGTTATTTCACTCTCTCCGTAAATTAGTACTAAAATGAATCATTGATCATTGAAGCATCGGTGTTAGAAGGTCACCCATGGCGGGAAAAACAAAAAAATATGTATAAATAAGCGCACAAATCATTTTAGACGTACACACACTCTCACACAGTGAATGATTTACACAAGCATATGTTGGTGCACTAGCACAGAATGGAGCATGAATACACAGTGCGCGTGCACACAAACACGGAATAGTTAACACAGATCCGCTTGTATATATTTGAAAGAAAACTAGTATGGAAAATTGTTTAGATATTATAGATAGATGATATTCAGTGAAAATATTCTTAAATAAATGTAGCCATTCATTTTTTTAATTTTCAACACGTACAAATTAGTGAATAATTTATCGACATTGTGCTTTTAAGGTTTATAAACCAGATGGTCGGATGAATATTTCTGACTTTTTTTTTCTTTCAAGTGAAGCAAACAGAAAGCAGTTATCAATTTGGTTTTTTTTTGTGTGTGTAGATAGATATTACTGGTTTGGGAAACTGTTAATTAAATTTACTGCACAAATCACACTATACATAAAAACTAATCAGTCTTAGAATTAGGATTGTGTGATTTTTTTTGTGTATAATTTGAGGGTACATAACGAAAATAATAGGGATAAAAAAAGATCAATCAGAGTTAGACATTAACACCGTTGGATGCCACCGGCCCAGTGGTCCGATGGTAAGGCGATCGCCTACAATGCCGAAGGTCCCGGGTTCGAATCCTGCGAGGAGCAGGTGTCGTGTATGCGCACTGCTGACTCGTAGTCCTATACCAGGACGAAACGGCCGTCTTTCAGTGCTTCCAGGTTTCTAATGGTGGTCTAACAATAATTGATTGATGATTTCAAATGTGGAAAAAGGTAGTAATGAGGCTCATTTTGCATCTAAAATCATTTAAATTTTCGTATACAGTATGAACGTATCTCATTTTCATGTTTGTGAATGATCAGTACTTATAATAAAATGAAGGCTTTTTTGCAATTTCCTATTGACGGTTCATCTTAGAACTGAAAGGATAATGGTTAAGTTATTTAACAGAGCATTATTAAATTTTTGTTACAAGATTTCCTGATAATTGGATTGTTGTTGTGATGTATACTACTTACGGGTTTGGATTTTAAGTAGTTTGCAGTGGATATGTAACATATTCTTGTCCTGAAGTTATAGACGAAACAAAGAATAAGGGATTCAGATTTATAGCGAGATCTGAGTGTTTTTGGTAAGAGAAGACAGTCAATGATACGTTTGTTTTTTAAATGAGTGTCTTGTGATAAGGTGAACACACCTTTTAGCTAGTAGATAGTGTCTTCTTGGAATGTATAGCTTATCCTATCTGCAATTTCAACTCCGTTTATTGAACGTTATCATTATATCTCCAGTATTTTGATCTTTCATCTGATACATGAGCTGTTATCATATGTTATACCTTCTCTAAATGATTATTAGTTCATAATTCAACTCTTCTGTGTTCTCTTGTTTATGCGTATGTAAATGTGATTTATCATCTGTGGTATGTTGTGGTCTGGTAATCAATGTACGTAAACCTATTAGTGGTTTGATTGTGATGGTCAGTAACTATAGGAAGTTCCTTCTTTTTGTTGTGTTCGACTGAAACCTGGTTACCAAACTATAAGATTTCGCGCTCCAGACTAATTAAATTACGAATAATCAAAGGTTATTCTCTGTTTATTAACGTATACCATTGGTCGGTAGTGTGATAAGCTTAAAGTATACATCTCTTTAATGAATTTTATCTCAGCTCTTTATCCCTATAGGCTCTAACGATGATAAAAATTCTCTATATACGAACTAGTTGTATGAATATTTTTTATTCTCCTGTGCAGTTTGAGGTTTATTTATGACCAGTTACGTTAACAGTGCATTCAAAGAGATGTTAACTCAAAAATAAACGTGCCACAACAGTGTGATGAAGTTTAAAACAATGATTATAATAAATACTTAAACTATAGCATTTATTTTATTCAACATTCATAATATCCATTTCAATGATGAACAGAAGAGGAATGAAAAAATACTAAACGATGCTGCAAGTGGTGTTGTCCCATTTTATCCGTAATACTGAATTCTTGAACTGTTCAGATTAAGTGTGTATCTCAATTATCCAGGGCAAATTAATAATATTACACTGTGTTTAAAATTATTCCTGTTCATAGCTGAACCTTGATGTAGCGGTCAGGCTTGCCAATCGTGATCACTTAATCAAGCTATACTAGCTGGAACATACGTTACGTTAGGTCCTACCATGACAGGCAGGTCGATTGGAGAACATTGACAATAAAAGCAGTAACTTAAGATCTGAGGGTGAGATCGTGACAGCAGTAAGGTGTTAACCTCGAATAGTCAGCATCTGCAGAGATGCTGCCTTCTCACAACAAAAGGAAGGTTTTAGAAAAGATGGTCTCTAAAAATTTCACACCCCACCTTACTACATACTTTTCTGTCTCTGGTCGTAAGACCTTTAGAAGAGCGGAGCTAACATGTTACTTTCCTTACAAAGGTCGTACGCAACCAGCCTCAAACGCCTGTCCCTCGGACTCTACAGTTACGCTCCTGGTTCGCTAAGACCAGAGCTAACCCAACTTTTCTTCAGGTCTCATGAAATACATTTCCACAGTGTGAGCAGCCGGGAAGTGATATCTGACCCTCATACGCCTAACAGCACACAATACCAATTCGCTTAATATTATTTGCTAGTTGATCAAGAACAGTCAGTATGAAACGTTACTTTGTTTGAAAGCTTTCTTTCTCTAGAGCTTATCAGTATGATATTACTAAAATTTCATTAATCTTTTCTAAACTGCAAGTCGAGTATCTCCACAGCTTAGTTTCGTAATCAACGGACGTAGGTCACTCAGACACCAAAAAGATTAAATATGGCAATATTTAAAATTGTCCTGTTGCAAGAATCAGATTTAAATCATTCATGAAAATATTGCTACGTTCAGAATTTTAAATGATCTCTACAAAACTTACAAAATCATTCATCTCTGTTACCTACATTAACTAACATTTTAGATACTATACTGGATAAATTTATTTACACAGATAGAAAGCTGCCTTATTCATTATTAGAATCCAAAACGTCATTGTTTTTGAGTTATTCAAAGCCAAACTCAGTTTCCTTTGACTAGGATTCTATGATAATACAATCGTAAATCATGATATAAACATAGAGAGTCTAAATTACCTGATTTTATTGATTTTTAGAGATAATTTCATTGGGATGACATTTCTTATTAGTTTAGAAAATAAGTATAAAATGTCAGTGATAATCTTGTACATACTTGTAATAAAAAGGAATTCCATACTTGTAATATATCAATAGAGGAGAGCAACAGTTGAAATGAAATTCATCACAAACTGATACTAGTTAGCGTTTTATTAAAAACAATAGAGAATTGAACAATTGTTTTGTTCTCAGTAATCCGTACTGAATTCAGTCAGTTCATGAAATAGAGTTAATATCATCAAATGACAGTGACATAACTGAACTGCATAAGTAAATATTGAGAGGTCTTTGTGCAAGTGAAATGGAAATGTAAACCATTGTATTTCAACTGAGTGGTTTAACGGTTGGGGTCATGTCACAAGAGTTAGGTTTGAGGAATTCTAGTGTTATACAGTCGTATAATTAAACGAAACAACCTATTGACTTTTATCAACTTCAAAGTTGACATGGTTTCATGGTTTCAAAAATGTGTAACTTAACAATCTTCACAACCTCGTAATGCAAATTACTTGTGCTCACTAGTCACTAGCTTCGTGAGGAATCTTCTCCGAGTTCTAGTGGGAAGAAGTGACCAGTGAAGTTCAACCTGTTCGGGTATAGACAGTGTCTACCGAAGACTGTGTATGAGGTTGCGCAACTCCGTGAATTTGATCAAGTTAGACATTAACACCGTTAGATACTGGCTCAGTGGTCTATCGGTTAGGGCGTTCGCGCACAACACTGACGATTCTAGGTTCGAATCCTGCGGGGTGCTTGAGTCATGGATGCGCAGTGCTGAGGAGTCACATACCAGGACGAAACGGCCGTCCAGTGCTTCCAAGTTTCTAATGGTGGTCTAACATAGATCGGTTCATGGTTTCAAAATATGTAACTTAACAATATTCACAACCCCGTAATGCACATTTGAAATCATGAATCAATCATTGTTAGACCACCATTAGAAACCTGGAAGCATTAGACTGCCGTTTCGTCCTGGTAAGGGACTCTTTTACGCTGTTTATTCTGAGCGTAAACAACCGACGAATTAAAATTTACTCTTCATCAAGTTACATTACCAGTGAAAAATTACACATTGACAGCAAATTTTTTTCAATTCAACCATACAAATACGTGTATGTTTAGTTCATTTCACTAATTAAATTAGATTAAATTAAATTAAAGATTTGATTTTGTCTATCACACCCATATTTAAAAATCTTATTTTCATCAGGTCAATAATAATATCAAAATTTTCATAATCAAAACCAATTTTAGGTCATTTTGTTTGTAACCATGAATCGATAAATGTTAGACCACCATTATAAACCTGGAAGCACTGGACGGCCGTTTCATCCTGGTATGGGACTCATCAGCAGTACGCACCCACGACTCCTGCACCCCGCGCGATTCGAACCCAGGACCTTCGGTATTGTGCGCGAACGCCCTAACCGTCAGACCACTGAGCCGGTATCTAACGGTTCATGGTTACAAATAAAACTTAACAGTCTTCACAACAACCCCTCAATGCAATAGGTCATTTTGGTTTGAAACTAAACATTCACACACACACACTCATACACACACTTAAACAGAGTTTGATTATTTTAAATATTAATAATCATAAGCTGAGTTAATAGTTTTTTTTCTTATAAAGTAAATGTGAAAAGTATGTCTATCAATTTTTTTGAAATAATAGGAAAAACGTACTATTATTATATCCTTAATACAATTTTCCAAAAACATTTTATACAAGTTTCTAAATAGTTTTATTTTTTTTTTCAAGTGTTTAAATGTGTTTATAGGGAACACAGTTGGAAGTATGATTATTATTATTATTATTATTATTGCTGTTTTATGCTTAAGATTGTTATAAATAATAAAATAATTAGTGAAAATTTAATTTAATTTCTATTTTGATTGGATAAAATGAGATTATATTTATTAGAGAGAGAGAAAAAGAAAATTCTATTTTGTTGTTAAATCTCCATGAATGAACTTTAAGTCACACATTTGGTTCAAGCTTTCTTTCAATCGCCGAATGAAACGTTGGATTTGTTTAAAAGTTCGATAGCTGAGATTTACAAGTTTAATTTTTTCCCATCTAGTGTTTCACATTAATGCAATGACCAGCTGTTGTGAAACTATGCGTTCAAATTTAGGAATAAGTTTTTATAACAATAAAATTAGTCATTTGAAATCGTCATGCGCACTGCTGATGAGTCTGATACCAGGACGAAACGGCCATTTCTAATGGTGGTCTAACAATGATTGATTGATTGATCATTTCAAATCTCCATAACTCTAATTGAAATTAAATTTAGTTTCGAAATTTTGTTTTCTAGCTACGGAAAATATAGTTACATCATAAATTTAGAGTGATGTCTATTTGGTTATTCTAGAGACTAAGTAGGGATTCTATCAGACATTACGATCTGACTGTATTTTGACAAGGAATTAAATATCTGAATTTGCTAAACAACTGTTTCCTCATGGTATGAGACTTCACCGTGGTGTGAATAAACAATAATCTCATGTTCACTAAACTCAGGAGCTTAATGTCTTGCGATTTAGAACATTAAGTAAACATTTTCAAACTTCATTCCACTGGTGACACAATGAAACTATCTTCTAATGCCGTTTAGTTGGTAATAACTTCTTCTCACTGTTAGGGTTGTGCTAATCACAGCTTCTGACTACATTTTCGTGATGCGAAATTATGAAATTCAACAATTAACTGAACCCCCTGCACGCTAAAAACAAAATCTAGATTGTTTTACCAACTCATTGATTGATCTAAGTTATTCAAGATAAATAGTTTATTTAAAACTATAAGTACTTTTAATTAAAATAACAATAATGAAAGATAGATATATTTAAAAAATCCTTTAAGTATACATACTCATTAACTAGACTTTTATTCAGAAATTTACTTTCCGAATATGATTGTAGTAAGATAAACATACTGATGATAAACACAGTTGTTTCCTTCAAAGTAATTAGTTTTATATAAAGACATCGATGGCGCGAAAATATTCCTTGGTCGAAATTTCTTTTTAACCAGTTAGCGACTTTGAGATAGTTTTCAGAAAACTCCAGAAGTTAACTCGTTCAGTTTTGTCCCTATTCTACTGGTTAAGTATTAATATTAGTCTGTTTTCCAGAAGTTTCTAGGAATCCAAGGTCACTAGTAACTGTTCACACAGTCTTAATTATCTGGAACAAATGTATCCTTCGATATAAAGTTTCTTCTGGATTATTCCATTAAAGATTTGTGTAAAACTCAAGAAGATTTGAGAAAGTATAAGGATCTCAGAAGTTCAGTATACCAAACAAATTGAATATGTTGGAATTTATATAAACTTAATACTGATGGAGTCTCCTGATGAACAGATCCAGTGAAAGTCAAGAATTTGTATTTTTAAAATAAAACTGTTAGGTTAACTGCAATTATAAGTTAATAAAAATTAATAAAACATTTCTGATTCTCAGCTTGTGCAAATGTATAACACTTGGATCCAAACACACCTATCTGACAAGTCCTAATCGGATGAAATGCGTATTTCGAGTTCCACTGCTGGTCACTCCCCAACTTTACTAAAAAAGCTTCATAAATTCTATTTATGACGATTACAGCTAACAAAATCACTATAATTTGAAGAAATCAATCTTCAGTGATTGATTAGGACTTTTTCGGAAACAAAACAACACAGGTTTAAATGACATTAAAGATTATTGTTTCAAAAAAACTAAATCTTATGTCAATACTTCTAGACAATTTTGCCAAAAGCGAACTTGGAAATATTTCATTACCATTTAATGTGCAATTTTTATTAAGATGTAATTGATCTGATATGAAAATTCGGTATCATATAAAACTATGTCTGAAGACTAGTAAAGAGTTTTAGGATACTTAATTTCGCTACAGTTACGAACAATACTGCTGTCCTTATACTAATCACAATTACCAATAAATCACACCCCACTGCAGAATGAGATATAATTTCTTTATAACACAAATTTATATATGAATGGATCGTGATTATCCAGTGTTGAGAAGTTTGACACTCGAGTGAAACAGCTCTACACAAAGTCAATTCTTTCGTAGTAACTATCCTCACAGTTTAACAATTTCACGCCTCTTTTCCTATTGAACATTTTATTTCATGTAAAGAAAATCTTCAGCTCAGATGGATGATTGTGATACAGTTTCATTCTGTGAGCTGAATGTTTTGGTTGCCGAGTTTTCATTGTTAACTATCTGTTGACAAGTTTTTATTGCATAGAGTTGTACACCTTACCAGGTGTTTTCATATTTCGGGGCTGGTTTACAAGCAATTATAATTATCGGGTTATTCAATTGTCAGTTTATCAAGTTTGTTGAATATTGAATTTAAAAAAAACCCGAATATTGTTCAAGTTTCAATTAATTAGCTGTAAATTAGAAATATTAACATTTTAGAACTTTTAATTTAATTTACGTATGGCTAACCATCAACTGCCTCGACGAGCTATGTTTTGTGGTATAGGAGTAGGCCGGAAGAAAGTTAGGTGGGCCAGACCAAAACACGGCAAAAATCCATGAAGTCACTGACTAGTGGACTGAGTCATGTTGGTAGATGTAGACTACCTGGTTGGGGTCCGCGAGACGAAAGTCACCAATGGTTAGAGACCTTGAATGACATGGTTCAAAATCGTTTGCAATGGAGCAGGTACATCCACTCTTTGTATTCTCTCAAATTCTAACCTTCTGGATTCATCAACACCTCTACCTTTGTCTTTCTAAATTAATCTCACTGAATTATACTTCTTGAATAATATCTTCGAACCCTAGTCTTCTTCATTACCAATAATACCTCTACTATCTTTATCACTATGGGATTTGATTTGACATCTGCGTCTTTGTGCTAATGTGGTACGGCAAGATGAACTTATGTACATACGTACGTAGTTCTACGTTGCGACTGACTGACTCACTTTTAATTTATCTATAAAAAATATTATTACGCCTTACTTTACTTCTCCGAGTTCTAGTGGGAAGACGTGACCATTGAAGTTCAACCTGTTCGTGTGTAGACTGTGTATGAGTTTGCGTAACTCCGTGAATGGATCAAGTTAAACATTAACACCGTTAGATACCGACTCAGCTGTCCGATGATTAGGCGTTCGCGCACAATACCGAAGGTCCTGGGTTCGAATCATGCAAGTTGCAAGAGTCGTGGATGCGCACTGCTGATGAGTCCCATAACAGGACGGAATGGCTGTCCAGTGCTTCCAAGTTGCTAATGATGGTCTAACATTGATCGATTCATGGTTTCAAATGTGTAACTTAACAATATTCACAACCCCGTAATGCAAATATAACTTTGAATAAATATATGTTTATATACTTACTCTTTAGGTGAATGGTCAAGATCTTCGAAATGCAACACATGAACAAGCGATTCATGCTTTTCAAACAGCTAAAGAACCAATTATCGTGGAAGTTGCTCGTCGTGATCCAAATGTTGAACTATTACAAAAATCCACTGTGAATTCCAATTCGGATGTTGTAAACCATTTGGACAATCAAAGTAGACGATCTGTAGCAATTCAAACTGATCCAAGTACAGCTGAAGCAACTCTAGCAGCGATGGCTGCTGCTGCATTAACAACTGAAGATATACGTACAGCGCTGGGAATAAGACATCCAGGTTTACCAACAAGGTAACTATTTTTTCAAACGGGAAAAATCTAAGTTTAATCATAATTAAGTTTTCATTGAAACTATAAAGATGATTTCAATGATATCATGCTCATAATTGTGAAGCTTTCGTTGTTGCCCTGGACAACACCATCTTCGTCTACTTTACGTAAATATCTTAACGAAGTAGGCGCTAATGATGTTGTTCAGAATGAGAATAAAACCTCCACAACTAGACTATTTCGCTTTAAGAACATAACATTACCATAAGTGCGCATTGTTAATGTAATGAAGTCATATTTTGTTTGTATTCTGTGTCAGTTTTCTCACAAGTCATCTTTCATAGTATACACAACAATGGACAGTGTCGAAATGAACATACGAAGCGTATGTTAACTGTTGATTCTGTTGAAGTGGTAAAAGTATAATATTGGGGCAAAAACACTACAAACCGATAAAACCATTTTTGAAATTGTGCATTAAAAATTCAAAAATAAACGAGAAAGCAGAAGGATGGCCCTTAGAATATCAATAATTAATAGAGTAAACACAACAAAGTTGAATATTTATCCCATCTACGATTCTCTCTATGTAGACCGAAATCAATCTTATTGCTAAACCTTGATTTCCAATTTTTATTCCTAAAGATTAACCAAGATAAATGTAAGGACTCCTAAAAAGACTTTCCACGTCTTTATAAAGGCTCGATAATACAGGCGATCAACGACGAATGTGTCTGTTATTCTGGTTTCTATTTAAGGATAGAATTTAATCAACACATCGTTTGTGTAAAATCTGCGTACTCTGTGTAACTTTATCGTTTTTCTCTTCATTAGCTGTTTTGTGGCTGACTGATAATAGATCAAAGTTTACTGGCGCTATTTTAAACTCATGCCTATTATTGCATATACATTGGGTGTCTGTTATTGGTGAACTGACACTACTCAAACAATCACTATAAACTGTACAGCACTGCACAGTTCATGAATCGTAGTATGTGATTCTTTAACAATGTTCACGAATAATCCATCGACAGGATGAATCTGAGTCTCTTGGCTCTCACGACGACCAGATCTCGAAGATGACCTACAATAACGTTAGTGTTCCTTATTATTTTTACCGATTTTAGATTTTTCAGAAATATTCAGAACACCTCGTCTTTTTCTCTTAATATCACTACAAATCGACTAGTTATTAGACGACTCTCGTTAGAAAACGAACTTATGCTTATCTAACATAAATCAAACTGTGATACCATCAAGCTATCTAGACGACAGAGTTGTAGACTATGATCTACTGGTTGGAAGACAATTGATTTAAAACTATTCAGACAAAATTTTGATTCTGCTAGCTGATTTTTATCTCGGTAAAGAACTGCCTAGGTAAATTCAACCGACACTGAACCGTATTACGCAAGAATCAGCTCGATCGCTTTATTTAAACGTAGTGAGATGCAAATCCATGACCAAACTCCTCCATACATAATCCATATATTTACAACTGATTGTAAAGAAAGATATTTAAAACACATTCTATTTTCCAGTACAAACAGACATACATATTGACACTGGGTTATCACAAAGAGGATAAAGACTAATCACAAGTATGTTTATGATAATAAAATGTAAGATACATTCAGGTTTCATTTGATTGGGGAGTGAGTAGCCAGCATATTGGCTTCTTCCGATCATCTGTGATAACTTATCATGGTCAAATAATGTTAATAAGTTGTACAGAAACGTATCATTTTATTCAATCAAAAGATATTCTTCTGGCTACTGGTGTTGTCTCTGATCCCAAATCATCCAAAGACTTGTGTTAATAATTCGGTCATGTGATCAGCAATCCCTGAACTGCATCGTATTACTGTATACCATCAGTCGATTATTGTTCTACTCACTGCTTTCAACTACGGGAAATTCATTTACACCATAACCCTACTTTAAAACAACTTCCATCACAGAGAGCGAGACATTTTTCTGTTACATTGTTAAATCTCCCTAACAGACTTATTTTTGTAACACGTGTTATCAGCAGTCACCGAACAGCGGATCAGATCTAAAATTGCAACACACAGAGTTAGCTTAACACTTCACACCAAGAGAGAACACGAAGTACGGCCACGGCACTCTTTTATTTGAAAATTAAAATACGCGGGGTTTTTACAGAAAAAGGGTGGGTAGTGTACCAAAGTCTTATGAGTCATCCTGTAAGTTCAGAGCACTCAGGGCTTGTTCTTCAGCTTCCAAAGCGTTTGGTCGCCCTGAAATAGAAAGAAAACAGAACGGGTTAGCAACATCATACATGGTGATTTTGACTCCGTTACATTTTTATCCTCCTGAAAGTTTTAGTTGGCTAGATTGAGTTAGTACTTAGATGAATCATAAATTCCTTACGAAAACTATGTAGTGCCTTAACTTGAATTTTGGAAGGAAGTTTTTACTTTGAATTGAATTTACTAAAAATCGTGGATCTGTAATTATACTTTTAAAAATGGGTATTGTTTTATGAATTTGATTGAGCTTAGAGATCATTCAAAAATGACAGTCTGAATGAATCACAAAACTGGGTATAATTATTGTAACAGTAAATATTTTTTCTGGTTAGAGTTTTCTTAGTGACCTGGTTTTCTACTGGATGTAGTCTCCAACCTCATGTATAACGCTCCCCCTTTATTCAGGCTTGAGATCGGCAGTAGCACCAAAGAGGCTCCATGACGAGTTAACAGTAAATACTTAGCATAAACATTTGTTTTCCTTACTTAGTAGTTGTGAACTAATGGAGTGATAGGTAAAGATACTGTGAAAGGTAATCGACCACTCTGTTCTTTATATGTGAGTAAATTTAATTTGTGTAAGTATTCAAGGATAATAGAATGGTAATATGAAATCACCTTATGTTAGGCGGTTAGAAATACTTGACAAGAAAATTATATTTCACTTAATTTTCCCCCTAGTTCGCACTCGTCAGTGACGTCTACCTGTAGTTTTTAAGAAAACTGGTGCTTCTTATGCGATTAAAACCGGTGTCGTCAAGCTTCTAAGTCTGATGTGTTATTATTGTTTTAATTGATTGATAAAACCCAATCAGCTCTGAAGCACCAAAGAAACTTGACATTAATCAATCGATTTAAAAAAACTGCCTAATTGTGTACTTAATGTCTGGTTACAGTAAGTAATTTTTAGACCAAATAATCTATAAAGAGAAGGATATCAATCAGGAGCTTGTCTTTCACAGGTTGTTTAATCAGCATGGGATTTCAATGGCTGTTGTCTATAATCTTTCTGTTATTCAGTGAACATCTAATTTGATTCTTTGACAAGTCTTTGTAGAGTTCAAAATGTAACTTAAAAATTGTTGGGGAGGTTAGATCCCCAGAACTCGCTTGAAAAATACCTTATTTTGGATTTCACGTTTGAGAGCATGGGTCGATCAGTTGTCCCACCAGGAAAATCCTTGACTGTGATTGGCTGCTGTGTATTTTAGTGTGCTATTTTTGTTGACTGTCCCAAGGACATTTCTGCGATATATAAATAAACGAGATTTGTGTGTGCTTGATTGCATTGTATGCTTGCTGGGTGTTTGTAAAATACACTTTCTACCCTATATCAAAACTTTTCATTAGTTAACAGATCAGGATAGCCTACCTGGACTCTGGTTCATTGTGTCATTCACGTTTATCGACTAAGGTGAACCCGTAATAGTTTCAAGCATACCTAGTGACGAATTCTAAAAAAATACACTTACTTTTAAGCTCAACTTCTTATTCTAATTACACTTTACAAATCAATACATCACAACAACATATTCTACCATATTTAGTCAATTTTAATTTCCCGCTATACATAATTGAACTTCACCTGCCTTAGAACAATAAACTCTATCTCATATTATATATACTATTGTAAAATATCTTTATTGAATTTTTTTTACATGCATTTACATACAGTTTAAATGTAACAATGTTCAATGTTCCATTGAACAGTGCAACATAATCATCAATTGATTATGTACCGACCACACTGAATGTTTCCGTTTCAATAATTATTATTATTTTTTTTTTTCATAACACATTTAATGGACTTCTTTTAAATGACTTAGTTACCAAAAGTCGATAACTACTACTACTATTATGAATATTAGTAGTATATAGTCGGAAAAAAAATACATATCCAATGAATTAAACAAGCCGCCAATCGATGAACAGCAGTGTTTTTTTTTCTTTTCCAATGCATTAAAAAAACCGGTTAGCTTAGTTTCGTTTTGTGTCATACTATACTATACTATGAATGTATCATCGTATCATCTAAAGAGAACAGTATCATAGTTTTCTTTTAGCGAAAAAATACTTCAAGTTTTAACCGTTTTTTTTTCATATTCCTTAAATGAATCACACAGAAGCGTCAGTATATTTTTAGTTGTTGATGTCAAAAAAATAGTATCCTAAAGAAACCTAGAGAAAGAAACATCAAAGTAGTCAAAGTGAAAAAAAGCTTTTCACTTCTCTCTCCCTCTTTCATTATTTACTCTTACCGATTTTCAGTCTAAACTTAAATGTACACGCTTGATTGCATTCACCAATGAATATGATCAGTTAATCAAAAACTGACTTGATAGAACTTTACCATAAGTTTTCTTTTTTGTTTTTCTCCAAAAAAAAAAATTATTTCTTAACTAATATGATTATACATAATGATTTACACCTTCCGTTAGGGTTCTATCTCTATTCAACCTTATCGAATTATGATATATCATTTAGTTTTATCAAACAAGTTCATCATTTATGCCTTTGTGCTTTGTTGTGTTAGCTTACTGTGAATTTACACAAACATTCATACGATGACCTCATAATTGCTGAATAAGTTATCCCACAATCCTTTCTGCAACCTCCAGTCTATTCTCTTAATGATTACTAAATGTATAGGTAGTTGATGATGAACTGATATAATAAATAGAGTGTATGTGCACATGGTTACTGTATATCAGACAAAATGGACTGGAGTGTAGACGATTACTGACCTTGATAACTAGATAATACTTGAATAATTAAAGAAAATTAGAGTTGGATAGTTTAATTGATTTGTAATATCGTTCAACCATTTACCCATCGATATTGTTGAACTCCACTAATCACCATGGTTCTTGTGTTAAGTTTGAGGCAATTACTCACTGAGTTCATTTAAAGAAAGCTGTATAACATTACAAATTGATCTCAGTTGAACGTATAAATGATTGAATGTTAGGTCAGTGGTCTAGACGTGAAGCATTTGCACCAATCAATGTCCTGAGTTCGATTCCTGATATTGGAGCTGACTGGAAGTATTGGGCACTGAGAAATTCCGCACTAGGATGGAATATCTGTTCAGCATATCTTAGTTTTTTAATGGGTTTTAAATAAGATAATTCTGTGGAATTCCAAAATGTAACCCCTTCATTGAAAGATTTGAAAATTTTGGGTCTCATGTTTGATAACATCACTGATTAACATAGCCGATGAATTACCAGGATAGATAAAAAAACCTGCTCATTGATGTGTCGTTTTCAATTAGTTTACGGCTATATAAAGTCCTCCTACTATTTGTGTGTTTCGCTAAGTACACTGCAATCTAGTTTTCACTTTACTGTTCTACTATACCCAGGTGATGAATAATTGACTGTATTGTAACGTAATTACGTACTACACCTACTTCTTACCATAAATGTAAATATTCTATCAAATTAATACACACAATCGATTTATACATTTTTATAAATCATAAAATATAATTTTTGTGAAGCGATTTGATATTCAAATCTTAATTATTTTGGAAAGGAACTGTCAGATGGTTGACGGTCACCTGCAATAAACCTTCCTTTATCTAGGTTTGACGCTAGTTGACATTCGCTAGCAGAGTGTACCTACAACTCTCCGGAGAATGGTGTTTCGAATAGAATTTTATCTCAGTGACATGTTCCCAACAACACGATACGTAGTTCAAACAAGGTGTTTTTGTAAACTATCTTCAACCAACTTATATCTGGACGTAGTGTTAACGAAGTTTAGTCGCATAGACTGGTAACCATATTACAGCTGGATTAACAGAGTTCGATCTGCACTAAACACAACGAAAACGTAGAATAAATCAATATTACTGAATAATCAGTTCAATTTGTGGAAAGAAGCTTCTCAAAATATTAGTATTGAATAACTGATTTTGATTGATAAAGTAATGTGCTGAATTTAATTCGGTGGAGTTTCGTTCCACAACGATAAACCAGTATCATATTTCAGTGGGGGATTTTTTTATCATTCAGTAGACAAAATATCAATTTTCTAATAATATTGACTAGAACTGACATCATTTTGAAAGTTAGTTCTCAATAACAACTCTCTATCCAGTAGAAGCCTATCTATCATTTTTCTCGGCTAAGATCAAATTTTTTTCACTTCTGAATATCATCATCGATTCATTATTCACGATTGGCGATTGAATTTGTCCCATGTTAGAAAAACAAACCAACCAAAAAAAAGAAATAATTTTAGACAGAAAGTTATTATTGATTGCCCATGTAAAAAATATCATATTACATAATTTTTTTTCTTACTTTCTTTGAAGTACATAGTATTCTTGTAGTGAAGGAGAAGAACACAGGTGAGGGCAGCCGAATTGTATTTTAGCGAAAATTACAGAGTTACTCAGTAAAAAAATAGGAAAACCATATCGTAAATGGTTAATTTGCAAATCTTCAATCCAATCCATCATCAATCCATTGTCTGACATTTCACCACTGTTTATGCGTTTCATACAAATTCCATTGTGTTCACACTCTTCCATTCTTGATCTTCTCCCATCTTCTGCTACCAGACATTACGTTTACACTCGCGTCATATACTACTTATAAGTAGTGCGCACCACATTCCAAATATCAAATTGTTTCTCTATCTCTCTCTCGCTCTCGCTCGCTCTGTCTCTGTCTCATGCATCAGACAGTCCTCTTTGGAACGTTGTCTATGAATTAGGTCAATGGTATACAATGATACAACTATACAACTATACAACAACAACAACACCACTGGAATCTTTCTTTAATTATCACAACTTATTCATTCATTGACAAAATAATACCTTAGAGAATACAAAAAAATATGAAAATAAAAAAAAAAGGACATAAGAAAGCGATTCGGTGAAGATTATTAATTTTCTAAATTACACATTGGTGTTTTTGTTATTTTGTGTTCAGTAGTTAGTTAGTTGTTAAAAGAATACATTGTATTTTAAAATAGTTTTTTTTCTTTACAATAAATTCTATTTCTTTCAAATATTACATCATTTACTGATAATATAGTTTAATAACTAATGTTTAGATGTTAAAAGAGAGAGGAGAATAACAGTGAAATATGTGTTTTTCAATTTGTAAGGATGTGTGTTTCACCATAGTTGATGTTAAGGATAGTCTTTTTCGGCATCCTTACATCCCGAGTAGAATGTTTCGGTATGGCTATTTGATCACAAATTTAAGTAGGCTTAGTTACACCAAAAGATACCTAACCATATGTAGTCCTCAGCCATCAACAGAGAGAAATGCACACATCCACAGAAAGCACTTGATAAAAGTCCTAATTTTGGATTTTATATTTTAAAGCATGTGCTGATCAGCTGATCTTAAGATTATATTTCCCACTCGGAAAATCCTTGATTGTTATTGGGTGATGTATTATTTTAGTACGCTATTTTTGTGGCTTTCTCAAGGGATGTTTCTAATTGTCAGTCAGTCAGTTACAACATAGATCTTTGTACATGAATGGATAAGTTCAGGTTGCCATACCACATCAGCGAAGAGACGCAACTGTCAGTTCGTATAGTGATAGACATAGTAGAAGTAATACTAGTAATGGAGAAGATTAGGGAGCAAAGATATTATTCAAGAAGTATGATTCAGTGAGATAAATTTAAAAAGAGAAAGATAGAAGTGATGAGGAATTCAGAAGGTTAGAATTTGAGAGAACACAAAGAGTGGATGCACCTTCGCCATTGCAAACGGTTTTGAGCCATGTCGTTCAAGGTCTCTAACCATTGGTGACTATCGTCTCGCGGACCCCAACCAGGTAGCCTACATCTACCAACATGACGTGTCAGTGACCTCATGGATTTGTACCATGTTTTGATTTGGCCGCCCCCAGCTTTCTTACTCCTACACCAAAAAACATAGCTCGTCGAGGCAGTCGGTGGTTGGGCATTCGTAACACATGTCCTAACCACCTCAACTGATGAAGTTTCAGTACTTCATCTGTTGATTTGTCACCCTTACCTAGTACTCGTTTCCTAATGACAGCTTTGCTTACTCGGTTGTCCCACAATACACGAGCAATGCTTCTAAGACATCTATGATGTTTCTATCATGCATAAATAAACTCGATTTGTGTGCTTTTCAAACTCGATTTTCTGGGTGCTTGTAGAATACACTTTCTGCGTCTTGTCAAGACTTGTTCCTCTATGTAGTGGGGCATTGGGACGCTCGAATTAGAGTGTCACTGGATCATTTGTCTTCGCTCTCATTTACCGAGTAAAGTGAACTCATAATAGTTTCAAGCATAACGACTGACGAGCATAACACCCTAACAAATAAATTTCATAATAATTACACAGACTTGTCTTTATATGGTAGTTTAAGCTCACAGAATAATGTGGAGTGGAAAAAACTGTGAACATTGATACTGTGATCTAAAGAAATCTCGCCAACAAATTCTATACAAAATGAAACGTTCATCCTGGATTCTAATGCTAGTCACTACACGGCCTTACTACAAATAATGCCTATACTTATGAACTGATAGATAACTCTGTCATTTCTTAAATAAATCAAGTCAACAGTTAGAATCTCATTCCAACGGAAAACTTCATACGACTCGCTTTAATATACAGTGTAAAATAATATCATCTTCCATATTTATCTTCATTTTTTTATAGTTTGGAATGCATCTACCATCCAGAATTTCCTGATCTTGTGGATATCGTCGAAGAAGAAGACGATGATGATGATGATGATGAGGAGGAGGATGACGAGGATGACGTGGATGATCATGTAGACGATGATGATGATGAAGATGTTGACATTGATGGCGATGACAATGCAATCAATGAACGACACGATACTAATGATAATGACTGTCGGAAAAATGTTATCCCTTCATCGAATGTGAATTGTGATGCGAGATCAATTAACTGTCCATGTTTTTCCAATGATAATTCAGAATATGATGAAATTGCAGATAATCAAAATAAAGATAATGAATGTCAAGAAAGAAATGATCGTGTCGTTTGGGATATGGCGTTTAATCAATCCGAAAATGTATTGATCAAAGTAAGTGTATACTATTATTATTATTATTATTATTATTATTATCATTATTACTTTTTTGTACATGGGAAATCACAAACTAACTGCTGAGGGATGTTACATCCCTAGAACTCGCTTGATAAATCCTTTAATTTTGGATTTCATGTTTGCGAGCATCAGCTGGTCAGTTGACCTTGAAAAGTTCATTTCTCACCTGGAAAATCCTTGGCTGTGATTGGACGACGTGTATTTTAGTGTGCCATTTTCCTAACTGTCCCAAGGACCTTTCAATGATGTATGAATGAACGAGATTTGTGAGCTTGATTGCATTGTGCTTGCTTGGTGTTGTAGAATATATTTTCTGCACTTATCAAGACTTCTCTTTTGCAGTTTGGGGATCAAGGTAGCCTACCTAGACGCTGGTAATTGTCTCGTTCGCGTTTATCGACTTAGGTAAACTCGTAATAACTTCAGGCGTACCTAGTGACGAATTTAAGGCTAACCATTCTTATCAATGGACGACTTTAATATTTATTACTTATTGTTACGCTCGTCTCTAGGTATGCTTAAAACTATCACGGGTTCACCTTAGTTGAATAACGAGAACAAAATGATGAACCAGCACACAGGTAAGCTACTCTGATCCCTTGTCCAAATTGTACCAGCAAGAAGTCTTGATATATTGTAGAAATTGTATTCTACAAATACCCAGCAAGCACGCAATCAATCCAAGCACTCAAATTGCGTTTATTTATACACTATAGAGACGTCCTTGTGACAGTTACGAAGACAGCAGACTAAAATGACACAGTAACCAATCACGGGCAAGGATTTACCTGGTGGGAAGTGTGATCTCAAGGTCAACTTATCGATCCATGAAATAAATCCAAAATAAAGATATTTTGCAAGCGAGTTCTGGGGATCTAACATCCCCAACACTTATCATTTATATTACTGTTTTATTTTCGTGCAGAAATGCCGTCACTAATCATAAGTCAATAAATACTGCAACAACAACCTATCGATTCCCAGTTGTTAATATTAGACATTGTGATTAGGCATTTTATATTGATAGATGTACATCCTAAGTGGATTGCCTGGGATCAAAAAATACTCATCTAATGAGTCTGAATTACAATGAGATGAGTGTCTTGGAATCCACTGCTAGCCACCGTCTAAATATACTAAACTCTAACTAAATAATGGTTAGTCTACTACAAATGATGGATTTCATGAAAGCTAGTGATAGGCTATCAAACGTATGAGCAACTATGTAGGAACAACAAAGATGTTCTATCGAATTACAAATTGACTGGTGTATTTGCATCAAGAGTTTGACAATACCATCCTCATTGTATGTCCTGAATATTGTTGATCCAGTATCCTGTGATAACTTAAGAGAGCACTGACGATAAATTGGTGACTAAAAAGTGACTATTAAGTTTTAGTTAGATTACCAATAGTCCTTCAGTTGTAGATATCATTTGAAAACTATCAAACAATAACCAATACCTTTATGAATTCAAAAACTCTCTAACTGATCATTCATGATATTTCAGATGGCGATGTTTATTTTCTTTACATAATATATTTTCATCTCCAGTCTCATCACGTTTAAGCACTAGGTACAAGTAATGATGACCTCATACTAAAGTTCTAACTATAGTCTACTCTACGGATTTTGAGACCAAAAAGTCTATCAATCAAGAGAGAGGTAATACGCTGGGTTTAATCACTTCAATATTTATTCTTGTACAGAAACCAACAGTTGTTTATATGGTGGTTACAAATCATTTTGAATTGTCAGGAATTTCAGGAAAAAAATTCCAAATAGCTATGTGTATATTCTGTCAACCAGAATTAGGGAAAAACAAAATACATATTGAAATCCTATATACACTTAAAATTTACCAAGGTAACTGATTTGTGAAAATAATCTAGGCATGTCTGTGTTGAAGTTTCACGCCACAGACCAGTTTACGAGCCAGACAACCACTGAAAATCAAGAGGAGGTTCTCAGTCACCTTTATTTACAGACCTATCGGGGGGTCGCACCTAGAACCTTTGGAGCGTATGGCAAGTTCTTAACCTGAATATTAGAAAGCTAGAACCAAATTTATCAGATAATCTATCGTCTCTTTCCTTCTAAAATAAAAATACTGGTCTTAATCAATATATTTGATGAGATTTTACGATAAAACTCATCTGAATTTTACTTAAGTGATCTTCACATCAATCGTTATTACAAAAACATTATCATTATTATTATTTCATTTCTTTGTTCAAAATTCAAACGAACTAAATGTTTCAGTTTAAATTAATCTTGTTTCATTTTTTTAATATGGCACCAAACCAATTTGAATGAATCTGAAAAAAAATGTGCTGCAAGATTGTTTGTACTAAATAAAGAGGAATTAAATTTTATTAAAGTATCAATAAAATATACACAAACGTTATTCTCTAATTACTTCAGTAAAAGTCATTTAATACTTTCTAAACAGTTATGTTAATTTAATAATTTCAATAAAATGTCATTTGCATTACGGGGTTGTGAAGATTGTTAAGTTACACATTTTTGAAAACATGAATCGATCAATCAAAGTTAGATCACCATTAGAAACCTGCGGGGTGCAGGAGTCGTGTATGCGCACTGCTTAGGAGTCCCATACCAGGACGAAACAGCCGTCCAGTGCTTCCAGGTTTCTATTGGTGGTCTAACTTTGATTGATCGATTCATGGTTTCAAAAATGTGTAACTTAACAATCTTCACAACTCCGTAATGCAAATTACCTGTACTCACTTGGTGACTAGCTTCGTGAGGAATCTTCTCCGAGTTCTAGTGGTGGGAAGACGTGACCAGTGAAGTTCAACCTGTTTGGGTGTAGACAGTAACTACTAGCGAAGACTGTGTATGAGGTTTCGCAACTCCGTGAATTGATCAAGTTAGACATTAACACCGTTAGATGGTTCGATGATTAGGCGTCCGCGTACAATACCGAAGGTCATGGGTTCGAATCCTGTGAGGAGTAGCAGTCGTGGATGCGTACTGCTGATTCGTAGTCCCATACCAGGACTTGACGGCCGTCCAGTGCTTCCAAGTTTCTAATGGTGGTCTAACATTGATCGATTCATAGTTTCAAAAACGTCATTTACCAATAACTTCTAAAAGTTAAGTTAAGTAACACTAAGATAGTTTGCTCACTTATCACGTGATTCAGATAAAATGGATTTTAATCTGCGTGAAACGAAACTAATTACATCGGAAGTAAGGATAAATACTTGAGTGCAACAAAACCATGGCTTTTGGCTTCCAAACAATTGTCAACCGCCTGACATTGCAACATATCGCATGTATTACATGGAATTAGTTTAGCCACATTACAACTTGACAAGTACAATTCAGTCATCACTAAAAGAATTGATTAACATGATATTGATGAATGATTTCAAAGTACAAACAATGTGTCTTGTCATCATTCAATGAAATGAATGTCAATTTGGTGCAGTTTTTTTTCAAGGACATTTCTAAACACGTATACTTTCTGAAATACAAATATCGATTAGAACGCAATGTATCAGTAAAGCATGTTTGACTACTTCCAGTCATGATAGTTAGTGTGTAACAAATAAAACTTTATTACTGAAATGCTCAGGTTGTCATCGAAAACTCAGATAATATTTTCTAAATTACACTCTGATAAGTAATTGACAAAAAGTACATCAGCTTCTAATGTCTGATTTGCTACAGTTTAGTCAAATTTATTTCTTCATCTAAATTTTATATATATTCTCTTGACAGATGTTAATAGACTAGAATCTCTACATAACTATTCAACAGTGATAACTTACTTACTTCTATCGTTAAATAGTACAGTTTGATAGCTACTGTTACTTACTTTACGTACTTACTTACGGCTGTTAGCCTCAACGGAACATAGGCCGCTGACCAGCATTCGTCAACCTACTCTGTCTTGGGCCTTCTTTCCTAGTTCTATCCAACTGCCGTTCACTCTTCTGATGTGTGCTTCCAATTCTCAGCGAAATTTTTTCTTTGTTCTTGAGAATCCCAAGTGATCAAAAGTCTGGTGACGCAGTTGAGTGCTTTCCTCAATGCGCATCCTATCCACTTCCAGAGCTTGTTTCTAATTTATCCCTTTGATGGAGTCTGGTTTGTTTTGTACCACAGTTGGTTGTTGCTGATGGTGTACGGCCAAGTATCTTGCACCTTTCGAATGATGATTTACGTGGTTCTCCAGGTTTCCGCCTCATGCAACAGAACTGTCTTAACGTTTGTATCGAAAATTCTGACTTTGGTATTGGTTAATTGTTGTTTTGAGTTCCAGATAATGTTCAGTTGTAGAAATGCTGCCGTTGCTTTGCCGATCCGAGTCTTCATATCTGCATCTGATCCACCTCGCTTGTCAATGATATTGCCCAGATATGTAAAGGTTTTAACATCTTCCAAAGGTTCGCCGTCAAGTATGATTTGGTTGATGCATGTTGTGTCGTATAGGAGAATCTTGCTTTTTCCTCTGTGTAAATTGAGGTCCACCAATGTAGAAGCTGCTAATACACTGGCCATCATCACCTGGATATGTTGCTATATGTGTGAGATAGAAGAAAAGGGTCATCTATGATGTCTAAATCGTCCAGCTGCATATTAATAGTCGCTCTGGTTGTCAGATAGGCAACTGTCCTTGTGACTTCCATAGAATCCCAGCTTTCGCCTTGAGACACCATAACACTTCTAAACGAAGATATTCCATCTACCATCGTAGAGTATAAATGGTTTGAATTATTCCTTCTGGCTAACGTTTTTTCAGCGAGCCGGTCTTCTACGGGATGAGATCTCGAACCCCAATGACCAACGCTCTCCCTTTATCAGAGCTTCGGACCAGCAGTAACCTTGGAAACGCTCCAGTCAGAGTTAACAGTGATAATAGCTACTTAAGTAATGACAGACAAGCAACTTTAAATGTTTTAAACAACTGAATTCAGTAAAAGACTATGTTACCTAGTAAATCTGATGTAAATAAATTAATAATCGATAAATTTTAATAATTAATGAAAAACAATCATAATTATTAATAAATTATTTGATTGATATTGTATATATAAAGTAGATTATAGAATTGTAAATGTTTACAGAACAGTGACAAAATTTCAACACCGAAAAAAACTATCCATGATTTATAATATTCACTGTTAGTTGTTATTGAATAGGAATTAAATTATCAGAATGATCAGGATGACATTGAGAAGGATCGTTACATTTTATCGATTAAAATTTAACTGAGGCACCATTGGATCTGAGCTAGGTGATCCTAGTTAAAAGGTCACGGATGTGCACAGATGAAACAATTTATATGAATGTAAAATGATAATGGCCTTGAGATCACATTTCCCAGCAGGAAAATCCTTGGCTGTGATTGGTTGATGTGTTATTTTAATGCGCCATCTTAGTGACTCTCCCAAGGACGTTTCTATGATGTATAAAGAAACGCGATTTGTGTTCCCTGAGATCGTTGTGTTTGCTGAGTGTTTGTTGAATACAATTTCTGAGCCATATCAAGACTTTTTCGTGATTTAGTTGGGGCAACAGATGAGAGTAGCCATCCGTGTCACTGGTTCATTGTCTCATTCTCATTTATCGACTAAGATGAACTCGTTATAGTTTCAAGCATATCAAGTTACGAGAATAACAGAATCTTGCAATGCACAGAAGTTTATGGCTTTTATTCAACCTACCACTAACACAAACAATACAACGATTATTACCTTTAGTTAAAAACATAGATTTCATTGATACCATTTACTTCAACAATATCCAATGTACCAGATATTGGATTGAATTCATTCTTCAACAATGTAAATAAACAAATGATAACTAAACAATTATCAACAATAAGAATGAATTCAGTTTATTTTTTTTAAAAAAAAACATTGTATTGTTTTCATCATTGATATAAATAAAAATGGAGGAGTGGCGCCATTTTCTTTTCGGCTAATTCTTTTATATTTGATCTTGAACAATAATAACAAAATGATCAATGATGCATTCAATTGATGCCCTTTTTTCAAAATGAAATTTTAATTACAATACTACTACTAATACTACTCATGATAACGATACAATACAAAATGTAGTTGATTTATAAAGAGAACAGAATATTACTGTTGAATTGAATATCATTATGTTTTTTTTTCATTCTAATCAGTGATGCATAAATATCCGACTAGTATGTTTAAAGTTGTTGTTGTTGGTGAGGTTACGTAATGTGTATGTTGAATATAAACTACAATAAAATGATGTAGTGGGAAAGAAAATACGATGTTTGATCACGATGTGTACATGTATTCATTGATGTTATATGTATATATGTTATGCTCGTCTGTCGATATGCTTGGAACCATTATGAGTTCATCTTAGTTGGTAATCAAGAGCAAAGACAAATGATCCAGTGACACAATAGGCTACTCTGATCCGAGCCTCCCAAGACCCCACTAAGTAGGAGAAGAAGTCTTGATATGGAATAGGAAGTGTATTCTACAAGCATTCACAAGCACATGATAGAAATAGCATAATAAAATGATGCATCAACCAATGACAGTCAAGGATTTTTCAGGTGGGAAATGTAATCTCAAGGTTACCCGGTCAGCCCGTGAGCAGAAGCATAAAATCCAAAATTTGGACCTCTATTAAGTGCGTTCTCGGGATCTAACACCCTCAACAATATGGTAATCAATAGAAGCCTGATATGATTTACAATACCAACCATAACCGTACCAACACTTGGAATCAGGGCACAGTAACAACGTTCCTCTTGCATAACATTATAACTAGTAGAGCAGTGATAAATTTCGTTAATGGATTATTGTCGTGTTTGTTGAAGTCAAGTGAAATCTTCATCTGCTATCACCTTTATCATTGTATTCTATTTCAAATGTCTATTTCCCGTAGTTATATAATGACCAAACAGCATTATAACCTCTGTTTTAAACAACCCGATTATCATCAGAAATTCCTTCCAAATAGACTTACTAGTTTAGCTAAATTAAAGGTTGGTTTTTCTTAGCTAGAAAATAAATTTTGTTTCTTTGACTGTTTCCAAATATTTAGCTTGCTAATTTGATAAAAAAATTAAATTTTAGTGAGAGGTGAGGACTGTCCAAGTTTAGAATTGTCGGGAGTGAAAAAGTTGTCCCTAATAACACTGGACAAACACCTCATTAAATCACAAATTAATTGCAGTTGAAAATGAATCATTGAATGCCAGCCTAGTAGTTTTAATTGTTAAGTATTTACAGCTAGTAGTAAAGATCCTGAGTTTGATCCTTCATTGTGTATTGAAACCGTTTTGGAGTCCCCTTATAGGACGAAAAAAACCGTACACTACTCCTCCGTTCTTAACTGTATCTCAGTTGAGCTCAATCTCTTATAAATATAAACTTGCACATATTAAAATAGTTTTATTCTTTTCTTAACAGGAAGTTACTTTGTGTCGTAAAACATCAGATGAAAAATTTGGTCTAACTCTTTGTTATCGTCAAGGTGATATATGCAATACAAGTTGTAATGTTTATGTTGGTGAAGTAAGTTGAATTTCTTTTACTTATTTCAAAACTATTATTTTTATTTTCATGATTGTCATGAATAATGAAAAAATTATTGTTGGTTTAGAGATACGTATGAAAAGTTATGGAAAGTAAAACCTGATTATTTGTTTAAGTGAACTGTCAGTCTGAACTACCACATTTGATTTTTATTGAAATCATGGATCGATCAATCTTAGACCGCTATTAGGAACCTGGAAGCACTGAATGACTGTTTCTTCAAAGTATGAGACTTCTCAGAAATTTGTATCCATGACTTCCGCATGCGGGACTCAAACCCAGGACCTTCGATATCACGCGCGAACGCTAAACCTATAGACAACTGAGCCGGTATCCAATGGTGTTAATGTTAAACATCGATCAATCTACAGTCTTTCGCAACCTCATCCATTGACTTAGTAACGGCTCATTTGTCTAGAGTTTAGGCATTCACGCGCGAGACAGATCGTCCTGGGTTCGACAACTGTGGGCAGGAGTTGTGTGTGTGCAGTACTGATGAGTCCAATAGTGGAACAGAACGGCAGACTAGGTCGTACAGGTTTTTAATGGTGATCTAACGTTGATCAATTCATGACTTCAATGACTTTTATTCTGTAAATAGCAGTTAAATATTACTTATTTATAACCCCTGAACAAGAGTTTTTTCCTAGTCTGAGATTTCCAGTCAGTGAACATCCACTACCCTACTTTGTATCAAAGATATTAATTTCATGTTACACGGTTAACGCTTAACTAGTGATTCACTGAGTAGTTATGCGAATATTTTTATCTCCTTAATTGCGCCTCGTTTACAAAATCAATATTTGCTTTTACGTTTAGTCAAACTGTTATAATTTTATTACATTAGAAAGAAAACGTACTTAAACTGTTATACATCTAACTAATAATGTTGTTATCTTTATTTACTTACTTACTTACTTACTTACTTACTTACTTACTTACTTACTTACTAACTTACTTACTTACTTACTTACTAACTAACTAACTTACTTACTTACTTACTAACTTACTTACTAACTTACTTACTTACTTACTTACTTACTACACTCAAGTGAATAGGTTTCTTTCTGATTACTAAATACTAATCAGAAATAATTCATAAAAACACGCTAGAATTAGAGTTATTTTTCTTCTAACATTGTAACAATAAAAGTGATATTTACAATTTCGACTGAAAATTCATTCAAACTGTGATCATTTATGAAATCTGAAATACAATTTTTATACTTGACGAATTTATTTTACCTATGAATCATTATTGTTGTCGGCATTTTCATTCGCTTACTCAATTCATTACGACGTCATAATGATTTTCATAATTTCTACTATTCAATATCATCACTGTTTAAAACGAAAACCAAAACGAGAATGAATGTCAGTCAATGTAAGCGCAATCAGATGACATTTTATGACTGAACAGTGTTCTATTTTACTCATTAGGCTCATTATAGGTATAATCAATTTTTATATATTTTTCGGCAAATGAAATATTCTACAATGAATAATGGTTTGCAGCATAGGTTTACTTTCGATAACAAACAGTTAAATGATAAAATTAAAATTGATTCTTTTACCAATGAAGTTTATGTTTGATTTTATAAAAAAAATCATAAACAATTACTGACTACCATATAAAATAATTAGTCTAAATCTATTCAAGCTACTCATTTATCAAAGTTTCTTGACTTAGTCTATTGTATAGTAAACGTAATGAATGTCTTTATCTAGGGTGAATCAGTTGAACACATATTCGCAGTACATTTGAACTTAAGACCTAAATGGCAAAAAGATGTTTTGACTTGAACCATTAATTTGTTTACGGGAAACAATGGTATTTACGACTATATGGAGTACTTAATAAATCTGATGACTCCGGAATAAACTGTAAATTTATTGAAAATAAATAGATAATTATCCAGTCAAACTTTAATACATAAGCTAACGTTTTTCTAGAAGCTCCTGGACGCTGTTCATTGAACACTGATTCACCGAAAACTTTCGACGCCTTTCACAGCTTCTGAAAACTTTTCTAAATAATCCTCTGTAGCTTTTAATAAATGCTCAGAAAGAAGTGAAAAGAGTATGTAGACAATCTTGTTTGTCCAATAAAGACAACCGGTGATAGCTAGTTTTCAGTTTAACCATGTAATCTTTGTTGTGATTTTTCAAAGAAGGGATTATTTTACATTATTCAATATAAATCAAAATGCTGACTTCTTCGCCCATTTATGACAAATGTCGAATCGATTAAAACTGTCAGTTTATTGCAAGTTTTTTTATCAAAATCGTTTTAGAATTTAAAGTGTAAAAACTTTATTGATTCACATGTATGCTTATTGAATGTATTTCTTCATGATAAATCAATGCAGTTGACAATTTATGCCTCATAACGTGTTCTATACTGTTGGGGATGCTAGATCCTCAGAACTCGCTTCATAAATGCCTTAATTTTGGATTTCATGTTTACGAGCAG
>OX103976.1:14095946-14143543 GCA_944470395.2 Schistosoma turkestanicum | reverse complement strand
TATCCAAGCTCTCAAATGTTTTCTCGTAGTCAACGAAGTTGACAAAGACCAATTAATACCATTCAACTGATTGTTTAACAATGATCCGCAAGTGGCGATTCGGTCAGCAGTCGATTGATCCTTACAAAATCTAGCCTACTGATCTTGAAGTTGAAGGTCTTCTGAATCCTTCATTTACTTAAAAAACACTACGTTGAAGACTTTTCCTGGTATTGAGAGAAAAGTGATGCCTCCTTAGTTCTCACACTCACTAAAATCTCTTTTCTTTTGTATCTTGATAAGGTGTCCTTCATTTCAGTTTGTTGGAACTTGTTCTACCTTCCAAAACTTTCTGAATAGAGAGTAGAACATCTTTGCAGATACTATCATGTCTGGTTCCAGTGAGTCAGTTAATATGTTATCCAGTCCTGCTGCTTGGCCACTCATGATTTGTCTGATAACTGTGTAGATTCCTCCGATTGTTGATGAAATAAAATCTTTCAAAATGTCTGTGTAAGCTGCCTTGATAACCAATGTGTTATGTGGAGCTACTCTATTCCAGAGCTCTTCACAGTACTTTATCCACCTGTTTTGCTATTCTTTAGTGTATATTGAGTTTAATCATACTGATATGACTAAAGCTGCGAGAATAAAAACTACTTCTACTACTACTACTACTACTACTACTACTACTACTACTACTACTACTACTACTCACACTACTACTACTACTACTACTACTACCACTACTACTACTACTACTACTACTACTACTACTACTACTACTACTACTACTACTACTAATACTAATACTACTACTACTACTACTATTTCCCCGTTAATTTCTTCTTCCTTATGGCTCATTATTTTCATGATAATAACTAATTTAGATTAGTGCACAATAAATCTTAATACATATGAAATAAGATTTGTACAGTTTTTTTCACACACACATTCTATTCATATTTTTGAATGTGAAAATATTGAAATGTTTTCGGTATTTCATGATTATATTGTGTATAAAATTACCTTTTTTAAATTTGATTACATAGTGATATTTGATTCGCATGGTTTGATTTTCATAAACACTCTATATTCATGTTTAATTTTCATTCAAATAAGAATGAAATTTTATATAGTTATATTAATCATAAAAATATTTTTTATCGAAAATCAAGAAAATCATTGTTATCAACTGATTAGGCTCATTTATAGTCATTTAGACTGTGAAACCGGGTAATAGGCATTTACATTTCACTAAATACATCTAAGACTTCTCGAAATTGAAGGTATGACCTTTTCACTGAGTATCAAACGGGATGAAACTTTGACTGAACAAATTTCCTGTTAGTGAGGACGTTAGATCTTCGAAATTCTCTTGCAAAAGGTCTTAATTTTGGATTTTATGTTTTAGAACATGAGCTGGTCAGTTGACCTTGAGATTGAATGTCCCACCTGGAAAATCCTTGACTATCGTTGGTTGATATATTATTTTGGTACTCTATTTTTGTGGCTCTCCCAACGACGTTTCTATGATGTATGAATAAACTCGATTTGTGTGCTTGAGATCATGATATTTTCTGGGTGCTTGTAGAATACACTTTCTACGTCTTGTCAAGACTTCCTTGTCTACTTGGTGGGGCCTTGGGACGCTCGGATTAAAGTAGACTATCGTGTCACCGGACCACTTGTCTTTGCTATCGTTTACCGACTAACCTGAAGACATAATACTTCAAGCATATCAAGTGATGAGTATAACACCTATTGACTACATTCAACAATCTGAAATCGTTATTGTTTAGTTATAGGTTTTTGTATTTCTAGTCAAGTTTGATCAAATTCAGATAAATCAATGCTGAAATAATCTGGAATTTCTAAGTCCAAAATTTTTAAATAACCTTTTGATTATAAAAAACTGAACTAGCTAAAAAAAACACAATGTCTTAGAGGTAAAAATAGTATTAAGAGTTGAAAGTATCATAAAATGATACAATAAAATTATTGGTATTAATAACAAGCACGTATGAACTTGGTAGTATTGGAAAGGAAGGCTTAGGATAGAGTTGGCTGGAGAATGTCGATCGGCGGCCTGTAATCCATTAGGGGTAATACGAATATGAATGAATGTATGAACTGTTGGTTGGCAATAAAGTGAACGGTGTGATATTAGTTATCTGTTACCACTATCATCAACCTTCCTTAGAAGAATATCAATGGACTACGGTCAGGAGCAGAACCCAAGATAAGCATTTCGGCCTATTTTGGATTAGGCAGCTGTATATACATTTGTATCTGTTCATATTGACAACGAGGCTCAAACCCAGATCCTTTCGTCTTATATGCGTATCTAATGGTATTTTCGCATAATTAATTTATGTAGTCGAAATCATTTAAGTCGGCAAAGAAGATTAGTATTAAGAACGATTTATTAACTTAAGAGTGATCTTCAATAATGGACTAGACAGTACTGGATAGCTGTTTCTCCTTGTTTGTTCATGTCTCTAGTGAGAGATAGTTATCACTTACGATAAACAATATAGGTTTCTATGTCCTGCCTTAATTTGAAAGTGTTAATCCTTAGGTTATGAGGTTAGGCACTTATCTCTAGATCTGCTGAACTTGGATTGAACTCTGACAACAATCATGATTACATGTTTTACAGCGCTCCGTGATATTTTTTGTAATGGTACCACAAATGATTTGAACGAATTTACTTTAAAATTCTTTCTATTTTTTCAGACAAGCTAATTGTACTTTGAATGTTCTGTTTTAACTAACTTATTTCTTAAACTGATTGTACTACTTATACTATGATATTATGAAAATGAATTTTGATGTATTCACGTTAATAGAATGATTGTTAATTGAATACACGTTGTTTATTTCATAACTCAATTTTCATTTAAAGGTTTATAAACGACTTGATCAAGATTCTGGAATGGGTAGAACAACTGATGAAAGTGCACGTACAGAAGAAAGTTCCGAACAAGTATGTTGTGAAAAAGTTATTTTATTATTTTTTTGAAGCTATAATCATAGTTGAATGTAATAGATATATAATTTTCCAATGTAACGCATACTTAATAAAAAATGTTGTATTACCACAGACACTAATAAAATGCCTTTTAAATGATAAAGACGTCTGATAAAATATTTAAATGGTATTATCTAGCATGCAAAGGCTCTATTTCTACAGTTGAAAAATATCTGGAACTCCAAACAACTTTCAACCAAAACCAAAATCAGGATTTTCAATACAAATGTCAAGACAGTTCTACTGTATGGAGCGGAAACATGGAGAACTACCAAAGCCATCATCCAGAAGATACAAGTGTTTATGAACAGTTGTCTACGCAAAATACTTCGGATTCGTTGGCCAGACACCATCAGCAACAACGTACTGTGGGAGAGAACAAACCAGATTCCAGTGGAGGAGGAAGTCAGGAAGAAGCGGTGGAAGTGGATAGGATACACACTACGAAAAGCACCTAACTGTGTCACGAGACAAGCCCTCAGATGGAACCCTGAAGGCAAAAGGAAAAGAGGAAGGCCAAGGAACACATTACGCCGAGAAATATAGAAAGATATGAGAGAAATGAACAAACGTTGGACAGAACTGAAGAGGGAAGCCTGGGACAGAGTTGGTTGGAGGAAACTGGTAGGAGGCCTATGCTCCATAGGGGGTAACAGGCTTAAGTAAGTAAGTAAGTATTATCTAGCATCCAAATCAGTTAGTTTAACCAATGCATACATCTTTATAAGATTTTTGCTTCAGAAAAATGTGCATTATCCAGAGCGTTCAAGAAAAAACACTGAACCTCATATTTACATGATTGTGAGCATTGGGAAAATGTGAACTATCGGTCATTGAATGTTGGGAGTAGTCTTTGGTTTAGATTGACATTGGCTGAGATATCAGTAAAAATCAAAAGTTTAATGAACTGCTGTTACATCCAAGTATGGAACTCTTCAACAGTGGGGTTAACCAAAAACCCTCGATCGATGAATGTCTAGACCTTCAGATCGCGTGATGATATCGTTATCTTTGACCCACTGAGTTGGCATGCAATGATTCACATCCATAACTTTATACTCAAGCATTATAAGCGCGTCTGCTTCTTGCTCGTAATCTTTGCTTCAATCAAAAACTGAGAGTATTAATCAACGATAAAATAAATTAACGGGACAAATATTCCCTTAATGATCTAACATTCATAAATGAAATGTTAGTTCACTGATAGTGAATTTGTTCACAGTATTCCATAGTCTGAGTTATTTATAGAAATGATCATAGGTAATTAAAGAATCAATTCAAGTGGAAAGGAAATATTTAGTAAAATCTTGTAGTATAGTAAATATTAGAATGTAAGTTGTGACACAATTTATGTGTACAATAAAAAAAAACAGATCCGATTCGAAAAAGAAATAATATAAACCACTGGGCGATAGCTCAATGGTCTAAGGGTTGAGTATTGGCGGCAAGAACTGCAAACTCTTGATTCTATACTCAGAATTACCATAGATGCACACTTCTAAGGAGTTCCATGTTAGAATTAAATAGATGTCTAGTACCGCCTTATGGTTTTAATGACTTTTTTAACTAAAATCACTACGTTTGTAAATTACCGTAGTCTAATGCAATAAAATGCTTGATGAATTTATGATTTAAACTGGTATTTAAGGCAGTGCATGTATTTTTTGGAATGAATTGATTCGCTAGTAAATAGAAAATCTTCAGATGGATATACGGAAATCGTGTTGTGAGCAAAATGAACTAAAATAAATAACTAAAAGGGATTAATCCTAAATAACAAACTTATCCTGTGATCATTGAGTGAGTAGATTTAAATTTCAAAATCTCCCTTAATTATCCTTTCGTTAACAAAGACAGACAACACAATTCCTAAATTCTACTCAAGATATAACAATCTACATTGCACCAGCTCAGCTGTTGAAAACTCATGAAATAAGAATTGTAAAACAATTTATCTTAAGTTTAGGCTGATGAGATTTAAAAACTATAGGCCCTTTAATACTGGTTTAAATTGAATAAACTTTATTTAGGAAATGATTGTCTCATCATCAGTGCTTCCAGGTTTCTAATGGTGGTCTAACTTTGATTGATCGATTCATGGTTTCAAAAATGTGTAACTTAACAATCTTCACAACCCCGTAATGCAAATTACCTGTGCTCACTTGGTGACTAGCTTCGTGAGGAATCTTCTCCGAGTTCTAGTGGTGGGAAGACGTGACCAGTGAAGTTCAACCTGTTCGGGTGTAGACAATAACTACTACCGAATACTGTGTATGAGGTTGCGCAACTCCGTGAATTGATCAAGTTAGACATTAACACCGTTAGATACCGGCTCAGTGGTCCAATAATTAGGCGTTCGCACACAATACCGAAGGTCATAGATTCGAATCCTGCGGGATGCAGGAGTCATGCATGCGCACTGCTGAGGAGTCCCATACCAGGACTTGATGGCCATCCAGTGCTTGCAGGTTTCTAATGATGGTCTAACATTGATCAATTCATGGTTTCAAAAATGTGTAATCTGTAATACTATCTCGTTGACGACGTTATTTCTGAACCGTAGTTTTAATGATTACAGCTGTTTGAAACTCATATAACAGAGTTTTTATCATGAACTAGCTAACTCATTCGTCTAGTTTCTTAGTGTTATGAATTTACTTTCCCCCAAGATAACTACTAAACCTTGGTTATATACATTTAAATCAATCTAGGAAATCGATACCGACCAGCAGCATCACTACCATCATCAAAACCAACAACAACGTGCCAATTTCATACATGGTTTAACACAAATCACTAAACCAACATGTGAAACGAATCCGTTGAACAACAACTCATCCGGCAATTCATTGTCACAACATACCGCATTAAATAATAATAATGATACGGCATTGCCAATTCCATTAGATGTATTCACTGACTATGATCCAATTGATCCGATCGATCAAGAATTGGTACAACTTGGTCGTTTAATGCAATCGTTAGCGGTACATTGTAGACAATTAGTACAAGCTAAAATCCAATATAATCGAATACAATATCCTTTATCGATGGTTGACAATTGTGCAGATCAATATAAATTGAATGATGAGGCTGTTGTACAGTCACAGACAACATCGACGACATCTTCAGCGATAGTCTCATCACCGCCGCCAGTCACAACAACAACGTCTTCATCATCGTCTTCATTGTCATCAAAAATTTCATCAAATCAACTGACAGACAATAATCATTTAACCAAAAATACTAAATGTATCATTAGTAAATCTAATGAAGGCATTCCAAACAGTTCATCATTAGTGACAACCAAAGATAACAGCAATACTAGTAGTGGTAATATGATATCAACTAGACTACCACGTATGGGAACTCGAATGGAACCATCAATTATGGGTTCAATGAGTTCCAATGATTCCACTAGTTCATGTCATCATGATAAAGCTACAAAAATGTCAGCTATTACATCTGGTACAAAATTATCGCATAGTCGATTTCCTTCAATTGGTCGAGGTAAGTACTAGTGATTATTTATGAAATTCATTTTAAGTGATGTTTTGTAGCTGTTTGTAAAAAAAATTATGAATTACTAATATAGAACTGATTGATTCCTCAGTGAGGTGATGAGATCGCGCAAAATCTGTAGATTGATCAGAGTTAGACATTAATACCGTCGGATGCCGGCCTAGTGGTCCAGAGGTTAGGCGTTCGAATCCTGTGACGTTAAGGAGTTGTGAATGCACATTGCTGATGAGTCCCATACTAGGACGAAGCCGTTATCTAGTGCTTCCAGGTTTCTAATGGTGGTCTAACAATGATTGATTGATGATTTCAGTGCACAACCAACACTAATCTTAATAACTCTAACTGAAATATAGAGATTCAGTTTGTTTATTGTTGTGACATAATAACTTACAGTGAATTGTCCTCCGCCCGATGTTAGGATTTATCATTTGGACTTAACTATACAATAATTGTCCTTTGGTCTCAAAAAAATAGAATCTTTAGCCAATTGTGATAAATTTGACAAAATCAACTTGAACGGTTCTAGACTATTAACTTTTAAATTTCAGTTCATTTATACTGGATGCTTCAAATAATCTTACTGAACAACGTATCTAATTGTTTTAATAATCAATAGTGATTTCACAAGATTTGTTTCCATTTTTAAAATGATTTTCTATTGATTTCTTCGATTTTACGATTAATTTAATTACAGAATAAATGGTTTTTTTTTAAAAAAAATTTCACTAATAATTTCTAATGCAAGTGAATTCAACCCAATTAAAAATGTGTAAATGGATAATTTTAGATTCCCTATCCAGTTGAACTCTACTTTCTGATAATCAATGATTGTTTAATTAAGATTAATTTATGATACAAACTAAGAAATTTGATATTCTCTATATTATGCTCGTTAGATTGATATGCTTGAATGGTGTTATGAGTTCACTGTAGTCGATAAACGAGAACGAGACAATAATGACCCGGTCACACGATAGGCTACTCAAATCCGTAGCCCCGTCTAACTGAAGAAGTCTTGTATTGGGGATGTTACATCCCCGAAACTCGCTTGATAAATGCCTTATTTTGGATTTCACGTTTGCGAGCATGGGCTGATCAGTTGACCTTGAGATTTCATTTTCCATCAGGAAAATCCTTGGTTGTGATTGGCTGCTGTGTATTTTAGTGTGCTATTTTTGTGACTCTAGCAAGGACGTTTCTATGATGTATAAATAAACGAGATTTGTGTGCTTGATTGTATTGTGATTGCTGGGTTTTTGTAGAATATACTTTCTACGCTTACCAAGTCTTCTGTTTTGCAGTTTGTTCGCGTTTATCGACTAAGGTGAACTCGTAATAGCTTCAAGCGTACCAAGTGACGAACAGAACAGTGGCGACGGGGATGGGATTCGAACCCACGCGGGGAAACCCCAATGGATTAGCAATCTTGATAAGACGTAGAAAGTGTATTCTACAAGCACCCAGAAAATCGAGCTTAACAATCACACAAATCGAGATACAAACGTCTTTGTGAGAGCCACAAAATTAGCGTACTCAAATAACATATCAACCAATGACTGTCAACGATTTTCCGAGTGGGAAATGTAACCTCAAGGTCAAATGATCATCTCATCCTCGAAAACATAAAATCCAAAATTAAGATCTGTATCAAGTGAGTTTTGAGGATCTAACATCCCCAACACTCTACAAGTTTCCTACACTGATAACTTTGAATACAGACTACTTCCTAACTAAGAATCGATCCATGTGACAACATTGCCATTGAATAAAATGTATATAGTTTAGCAAATATTATGATGATATTTGAAGAAATACAGGTATAGTAGTAGGATTAGGATAGTTAGTGCCAACATCCATCCCGTAATCTAGTTACATCTGACAAATGAATGAGACAAAACGTACATCCCGAGTTTTGTGACGAGTGATTGTCCATTGAAAAAAAACTAAATTATAAACTTGAATTAAAAGATAATAACCATATTTTTGGTCTACATTTTTTTCTGAATACTAGTAATAATACGAATAACAGTTAGCCATTAACACCGCTAAATACCGGCTCAGTGGTCTAATGGTTAGGGCGTTCGCGCACAACCCCCCGAAGGCCCTGGGTTCGAATCCTGCGACATGCAGGAGTCGTGGATGTCCGCTGCCACTGATGAGTAGTCCCGTACCAGGATGAAACGGCCGTGTTTCAATGCTTCCAGGTTTCTAATGGTGGTCTAACATTGATTGATTCATGGGTTCGAATATGAATAATAACAGCTCACGACAAAATGTATACTACTACTACGACTACTGTGGTACGTAATGTCTGGCAGCAGAAGATGGGAGAAGATCAAGAAAGGAAGAGTTAGAACACAATGGAATTTGTATGAAACACATGAATAGTGACAATAGATTGATGTTTTGCAACAGGAACAGTCCAGTTCGATATGATGAACTGATATTTTGCAAATTAACGATTTACGATATGGTTTTCCGATTATACTGAGCAACTCTGTAATTTTCGTTAAATACAGTCCGGTTGCCCCACCTGCGTTCTTGTTCACTACACTACCAGAACTAGTAATAATAATAATAATAATAATAATAACAGCTCACTAATATGTAGCCCTAACAATTTGATCACACATCAAAAACAAAACGAAGCAAAATTGTTTTGTCTTGTTTTTGGTTCTCTTCCCATTTTTCAACAATCACTCACTATTATCGATAATGACTACCAATAATAACAGTCATAATAATAATAATAATAATAATAATTATACTACTGAAATATAGTCGAATAGATCATCAATTGACAAGCTAGACACATTGAATATGATGATATGTATGAAAAGTTGACAATGAATCTATATTATAAATGGACATACACACACACACGTACACACGAACACACACACATATACACGCACATACAAATAATCAATGTCTATCAAACGATCCTTTTTTTTTATCCAGTTGAATTATGATCATCAACCAACTGGGTACGCACACACACACACACATACGTAGTGGAAATAGTGGATTGGTTTTAGTTATTTTTTGACTAATGACAGATGTATCATACATATTACATATGATCTGTGTAAAAAAATGACTTTTTAATATAGGAAAAGATGAAATATGCATATAGTTTGTAACCAAATTGTTTTTTTTAGTAAATGAAACTGCGTTTTCGTTTTGTTTCAACTTAGAAATTACACCAGAATTGTGTCGAAAAAAATGTGGGATTTTGATAGATTTTGTCACTGGTCTCGATCAAATGATAAGATTGATGCGTGTCGACAACCAATGCGGAACAAGTTTTCAAGGCTTCTAGTTAATCCAAAACAGTGGTTCCCTTTGATAAATTTGAACAGACAAAATGAGAAGACATATTTTGTGAGATAGTACCATTTCGTGCTTTCTCGTCAGTCACATACAAGCAACATGTTATTTGTGTAAATACAGTTTTGAAGATATGTTTTGCAAAACATCTAATGATGAGTGGTCATCAAATTGACCTAAAATCAGCCTTTATAGAGTTGTGTGACATGTCATCAAAACCCACACACACTGAAACTACTCGAAGCTATCTTGATTGGTCGGAAAAGTCCAACTTTATGTGTTCAAAAACAACAACTCTATGTTGACCTTTGTTTACCATGGTTCTAGTGAGTGAATGTCATGCTGATTAAGAAATTTTGACCTTATCTTCAAAACTGCTGTATTTACACAAATAACATGTTGCTTGTTGTATGTGACTGACGAGAAAGCACGAAATGGTACTATCTCACAAAATATGTCATCTCATTTCTCTGTTCAAGCTTCTAGTTAATGAAATTTCCTAGAAGAATCCTTGATGTATTTTATATTAGACAATAGGAGGAATTTCCATAAAGAATGTACGATTAAATCAAGAATAATAGTATAATCAGAATGATATTTTAGACATGTTAAAGTGGTGTTGTAGTGAAGGAGAACACAGGTGAGGGCAACCGAATTGCATATATTTATCGCAAATTACAGAGTTACTCAGTAAAATAGGAAAACCATATTGTAAACCGATAATTTGCAAATCTTCAATCCATCATCAATCCATTGCCTGACATTTCACCACTGTTCATTCGTTTCATACAAATTCCATTGTGTTTCCACTCTTCCTTCCTCTTGATCTTCCTCCATCTTCTGCTGCCAGACATTACGTTTTCACTAGTGTCATATACTACTTATAAGTAGCGCGCACCACAGTGTGAGGTACTCGTTAAATAAAAATCGCTGTTTCACCAAGATTTTGTGTTAATTAGTGAAAAGGCTGACACTTAGTCTTATAGGGACTGGTACAGCTTGTGGGAGTGAGATTGACATCTGTCACTTACATGATGATATGAGAGGTTGGCTAACATAAAAACAGTTTACAAATGCTAAACTAAAAAATATGATCAATAGTTTGAAATGAACTAGAAGTATAATACATAACATAATATTACAGGACAAAATGTCTTAACATTAAGGAGACAGGCAATGTAAAATACAATAATGAACCAGTGGAGAGAACATTCATTGACAATGTCAGTCAGTCAGATGCAACGTAGAACTTCGTACGTTAGTACATCAGTTCATGTTGCCATACCACATTAGCACACAGATGTGATTGTCAATTCAAATCCAATAATAGAAGAGGTAATAAAGGTATTAGAAGTAATCGGAGAGGTTAGGATTAGAAAATATTATTCAAGAAGTATGATTCAGTGAGAAAAGTTTAGAAGGTCAAAACTAGAGGTGTTGAAGAATGCAGAAGATTAGGATTTGAGAGAACACAAAGAATAAATGCACCGTATCAGTGATTGAGACCAGTCGGATGGGATTACGTCCAGTTCCCAGATTCTACCTAAGATCTCAGTCAACCTAGCTGCTAAACAATGAGTTGATTTATAACATTGATATACATTTTAAATTGAAATTGTGAATCAATCATCGTTAGATCACCATTCAGAAACCTGGAAGCACTGAAAGACGGCCGTTTCGTCTTGGTATAGGACTCATCATCAGTGAGCATCCACAACTCCGGCTACTCGCAGGATCTTCGGTCTTGTGTGTGAACGTTTAATCTCTAGACCATTGTGCCAGCATCCAACGTCAGTCTAACGATAATTGATTCACGATTTCAATGTAAAAACAAAGATCTGTATAACTCGATAGTGAAAAATGATAAACATTCGTCTGTGGGAATTTTTTTTAACTGATAGTTAATGTGAAAATGGAAGGATACTGTCTAATTTATTTAATTACCAGTTTCTATATGATTATATTTATGGCTTGAAAAATCTCACGGTATGAAGCACAGTACTGTTTATTTATCGACAGACTTGAATTGCAATAGTTCACATGTTCCATATTCGGTTATTTGTTTAATATGATCTACCTCGATTATATCATTCCATAACTAACTACTTCAATCTAAACTTTGTTGATTTATCAACATTCTGGCTTTCTTAATTAGAATTTCGAGAAATTCATGAATGATACAAATATTAGTGTGGATTGTAACTTGTATTTTCTTCTTGTTTACTTTTGATTGTTATGCTAAGATTTATACATTAAATATACACCTGTAGTTGTACATTGTAAAGACGCCTCAAATCAAACCTACATTAACTGATTTGCTATGTAATAATGGTTTAATGTATTTTGAAAGAGTGTACATCATAGTAGTGGTGGTGGTCGTCGTCTTCATTGTGATAATCCGTCTCCTCTTAGGTTGTTTGTTTGTTTGAAATAAATTCCATTATTTACAACATTTGTATTTTTTTTCGTAATACTTAATATTTCATACAACATATAAACTTTAATTGAAAAAAAAATAACATCATAAATCTATTAACGAATTACATTCGATTTATTTTGTATTTTTTTTGCTTGGTTTATATGATGTATTCTAACATCAGCTGGTGTGTCTGTCTGTGTCTGTGTGTGTGTGTGTTTTTGTATGTGTTTATGTGTGTTGTATACAAAATGGAAAACAATGTAGTTTGCATGTTCTTTTTACAACCACCTACTCACACACACACACATACATGTACACTTAGCAAGACTCATACACTATGTATGTGTGTGTATGTCTGTATGTCTGATGTGTGATTAAACCGAAAAAAAACACCTCTTCATCGTGTATGGATTGATGTAACACGCAACAGAATAATTGATAAGCATGGAAAAGGTCCCGGGTTCCAATCCTGCGCAGTTCAGGAGTCGTAGATGCGCACTGCCACTAATGAGTAGTTCCATACACCAGGACGAAACGGCCGTTTGTCAGTGCTTCCAGGTTTCTGAATGTTGGCCTAACAATGACTGATGATTTCAAATGTAGATTGATCTACAATGTGACCACTATCTACCAGGTGTGCTAAGATAGAACTGTGTATTGTTTTTGACTGACCCTTCGTAAACCATGCTAAGAGATGTTCACTCATTCGTTGTGTAAGTTGCCTGGAAGTACGCCCTATATAGCTATCTCCACAGGAGCAGCTGAATTTGTAAATGCACATAGAGGAGGCCAACTCAGGTAACTTAGCCTTCGTTTGGGTAGACATCGCTGGTCGACTGGAGAAAGTCAATGCAAGTTTGGCAGCGTTGAATGTTCTATTAATTACTCTTATTAATCTGTCCTGCAGGGTATTGCAGGCCAAATCTCTGTTGAATCGTAACTTCATAAATAAAGGCTTCTTATGGCGGTCGAAACCACCGACTTCTTTTTTACGGCAGACATATACTTCTTTATGAATGCGCTGGGATAACCAATCTCGGTTAGTAAGCCGATGATGAATTCCAGCTCCTGACTTAAAGTATCCACTGAACATATCATATTTGCTCTGTTAGTGAGGCATCTAACCAAATTTCTTTTGTAGCGGATAGGTGTAAAACTACAAAAGTGAGTGTATTGGCAAGCACTGGGATTTTTTCTATACACGCCTATTTAGTGTGATGTCAAGGAAACTCAGTTTTTAATCATATTCTTCTTCACCAGTGAACGTGATTGCCGGGTGTACACTGTTGAATTGTTCTAAGAGTTTTTCTTTTCTGATTTCCTGATCTACAATGATGAATGTGTCATCGACGTAACGGCAATATAGATCAAGTTTCTGAATAGTTTCATTTAGTGGTCCATTTTCTAGCTTTGCTAGAAAGAGATCAGCTAGAATTGGGCCAAGAGGTGAACCCATGGCTATACCATCTATTTGTCTGTAATAGTTGTTGTTGAATACGAAATGGACGTTCATCGTACATCTTAGGAGCTATTCTTTAAGGCAATCTTCGGGCAAGCCAATATTGATTTGTTTCTCCTTAATTTGCTCGCATATGAATTCAATGGTCTCAAGGAGTGGTACGTTGTAAACAAAGAAACTACATCCAGTGAGATCATATTTTTCCTGCTAAAATTCATATGTTCTACCTTGGAAGTGAACTCAAAAACGTCTTTTACACTCCTACGTACAGCTGATTTATGCAATGGCTCTAAAATTCGCACTAGCCACTTCGCAATTTTATGGTACGGAGAATTAAACATATCAAGAACCAGGCGTAGAGGAAGACCCAATTTGTGAACTTTTGGTAAACCATAAACCATAAACCAGGCAACTTACACAACGAATGAGTGAACATCTCCCAGCATGGTTTACGAAGGGTCAGTCAAAAACAATACGCAGTTCTATCTTAGCACAACTGGTAGATAGTGGTCACATTGTAGATAAATCTAGATCTTTTCGGGTGATCTATCGTATACCTCCATCATTTCCCAACGGAGTTTGATCCCGTTCCTACACATTGCAGAAGCCATAGGAATACGTACATTCAACCCTGATTTCAAATGTGTAAAAGCAAATAGTTGTTACAATTGAAATCTATTCTTCACAAGAATGTGAACTTTAATTTCAACTGAATAAAAAAAACCCAATTGTGATAATAACATTAATAATTAAATTCTTCAAATCAGAAAATCAGGTAGACATTTGACTAGAATATTATTATTCCGGTTCGTTTTCTGGTTTTTGTAAACATTATAATACAGTTTCACGTTTATCCTTGTTTCTTTCTTCGACCATCATAACCTTCATTCACTCATTCGTTCGTCTGTTCTTTTGTCTGCTTACACTCAGCACTTCTGCATAACTTTCTATTATTTTCTTTTGATCTCTTATAATCATTTGTATTCATCTATGCAATACCATTTTACTTATGGATAATAATTCATTTAGCCCATTTAGAAACTGATAGTTGAAAAAGAAATAATCTTAATCATCAAAGCACCTGTTTCATATCTCTCTCTCTCTCTCTCTGTGAATCATCATCTCTCATCATTATGATCAGTGTAATCAGCACTAATAACAAAACAAGTTAGTGTACAACAGATGTATGTATATTTACTCTTGTGTACGTTAAAAAAATTAAGGCGATTTGCTTTTATTTACGCGATTACCGTGCACTTACACAAACAAGCATTATGTGTCATCATTGTCTGGCAGAGTGCTGCTAGGTGAGTAAGTGATACGCATGGGTGTGTGCGTGTGTGTCTCTGTGTGTGTGAACGCACACTGGTCGATGTGTGTACTTCTGTGTATAGCAACATACAACAACAACAACAAAAAAAAAATCAGGCAACTTAAATCCATGATTTGTTTACATCAAAGCTAAACGGTAACTTATGATTAGGGAGAAAAACAGCAAACGAACAAGTAAACAAATAAACAAGATTCACTTGAAAAAAACTGTTTTTTATTTTATTTTGTAAACATGGTGCATTCATTACATTAGTCATTTGGTTAGACTTTATTCTCTTAGTTTTTTTTTTCTGAAACGTTTTGATGCATAGTTCATAAGTTACAACAGGTTCAAGTAAATAATCATAGTGATAATAATCATAAACAAGGCCTCTATATTGTTATTTCAAAGAATTTCCTCATCAACCAACAATAATTAGGGATTATATATAGATGGTAGAAGTTAGTCGAGTAGATACTTTGTTTAATCTAGTTTTCATGTTGTTTGATACTAGTCAGTAAGTTATGACTCCTAATGGATGGATTTTAGGCTTTGAGTCCACCAAGAGGTAACAAATTTCGTCAGAAACAAAGATACATGTTGCTGATAAATTCGAAATAGCGTGAAAAATAAGTCAAACAAACCAAACTATACCTAAACACCTAATTCCTCAACAAAATGCCGAGTCACTCAAACAAGTGGCTACAGTGCCACTTTTCTAACAGAATTTGGCTGATTCAAAAGGACTAGACAAAAGTGAAAATGGTTACTACTCGGTGATAAATCAACTATAAACAGATATAACTATACGTAAATGGGATTTATTTCGAATAGATTTGGAATGGAGTACCATTGTAAGCTAATAATGACTGAAAGTTTGCCTCGTTTAATTAAACAACTCTTCTAAATTTCCAAACTATAACTACTCCTCGATGGGAGGAACTACAATTCTTAAGTCATTTAGCAAGTTTCAAACCTTTTGATCAGTAGACAAACAGTCAATCAGTTACAATGTAGAACTTCGTAAGTAAGTACATAAATTCAGATTGCCATACCACATTAGCACAGAGATGCAACTGTCAGTGATGGAGATAGTAGAGGAACTAGCAGTAATGAAGAATATTAGAGATCGAAGATATTATTCAAGAAGTAAAGGTCAGTGAGATAACTTTAGAAAGAGAAATATAGAGATGATGAGTAATTCTGAAGATTAGAATTTCAAAGAACACAAAGAGGGGATGCACCTGCGCCATTGCAAACGATTTTGAGCCATGTTATTCAAGGTCTCTAACCATGGGGTACTCTAGTTTCGTGGACCTCAACTAGGTAGTCTACATCTACCAACATAACTCAATCGACTGGTCAGTGACTTCATGGATTCGCCCCATGTTTTGGTTTGGCCGCCCCTAGATCATGAGACATGAACCACAAGATTTTTAGTCACAATCAGTGCATGAAATGATACGGTAATTTGAATTAAAATAAATTTATTGATTTCATACAACATATAAATTAAACATTATCAGCAAAAACAAGTATTTTGATTGAAGTTTTCAACCTCTGCAATTATCAGATATATAATTCATAAATGAACCAATGTGTTTCACTGATTCCAAGCACCTCCATGTTGAATCTTTACATTGCTGCAGCAATTCGAAGTAGTCTTCCATTCTCCCACAATGTTCGGACATTCCATGTACCTGAAAGAATGGTTACTTTGGTTGTCAGAAGAGGCATCGGCCTCATGACTTCCGAGGGACCTCGGCTTTCATCATGAGACGATGTCACAACTTTTTTGAAAGAAGACCTTCTAACTCCCAGAGCACAGTTGAAATGGTTTGAATTACTTTACCTGGTTAGCGTTTTGTAAGCGGGCTAGTTTTCTACGGTATGGAGTCGCCACCCCCTAGCGAAACCCTACTCCTTTATCCGGACTCTGGACCGGCAATAGCTCTATAGAAGACCTCCAGACGGAGTTGGGGTTTCTAAAAGTGTCAGAATTTAATTAACACACCATATCAAAAATCATACTATATGGAAATAATCTGAACTAAGTTTGAAATAGTATAATGACATGTATCTAAAATAAACTCAATGGCAATTTTGTATTGTGTATAAATGAGCCTAATAAACACTGTTACCAATTGTACATTGTTTTTTGGATTACTACCGAACAATTCACACAATTACTGATAACATGATCGCTTTACATTACGGGGTTGTTGTGAAGATTGTTAAGTTTTATTTGACTAGCTTCGTGAGGAATCTTCTTCGAGTTCTATTGGGAAGACGTGACCAGTGAAGTTCAACCTGTTCAGGTGTAGACAGTAACTACCGAAGACAGTGTATGAGGTTGCGCGACTCCGTGAACTGATCAAGCTAGACATTAACACCGTTAGATACCGGCTCAATGGTCCGATGATTAGGCGTTTGCCTACAATACCGAAGGTCCTGGGTTCGAATCCCGCTAGGTACAGGTATTGTGGATGCCCACTGCTAAGGAGTCCCGTAGCAGGACTTGACGGCCGTCCAGTGCTTTCAGGTTTCTAATGGTGGTTTAACATTGATCGATTCATGATTTCAAATGATCGCCTTAACCAATACTCTCTACTCTGTTTAATTACAGTATTTCATATCAGTTTGTTTGGTTACATTGTTTTTGAATGATATCCACATTCAATGTTTTTAATCTAGAAACATGCACATACAGATGTTCTAACTATGTTTTTACACATCTGAAACGATTAATCAATCATTGTTAGACCACCATTAGAAACCTGGAAACACTGGACAGCTGTCAAGTCCTGGTATGGGACTACGAATCAGCAGTGAGCATCCACGACTCCTACACCTCACAGGATTCGAACCCGGGACCTTTGGTATTGTGCGCGATCGCCTAACCATCGGACCACTGGGCCGGCATCCAACGGTGTTAATGTCTAACTCTGATTGATCTACCAGTGATTTTGCGCGACCTCATCCATTTGTCTTTGGTAGTTACTGCCTATACACCCGACAGGGTTGAACCCCATTGGGCACGTCTTCTCAACTAGAACTCCAAGATATTCCTCACGGAGCTAATCACTTGTGAGCACATTTACATGCATTAATTTATAAAGAATCAGAACACGATGGAACATATCAATGAATTCTATTATTTCTCATTTCAAATCATTTTCTTTCATGTTCCTGTTATTTTTGTTTTCAAATGATTAATTTTCTAATCATAAAATGATTGTGTATGTATGAGTTTTACATTTTATACTAATGAAAAGTAATTGGAATACTTTAAAAGTAAATTATGTGAAAATACCTATTTTGCAAGATGAATTTCTTTAAACTAACTGATCATTGAATAAGAGTAAAATTCATGTTTGTCCTAATCCATGAGTGGTGATCGAATTTTATCGATCAAGTTGACATATTCTGTATACTAGTTTGTTGAATGACTGGATAGAATCACATCCGCATAATGGTCTATACAAATATAATTTAAGTCACTATTCAACACAAGAGGATTAGTATTGACCCGAATAGCCACGCGGTAGAAACTCCGACTGTGAAACTGAATGATATCTGTTTGAATCCTATGGAGAACATCAGCTCTCTGAAGATTGCAGATAACCCTTGTGTTGGAGATGTTAGATTCCCAGAATTCGCTCGATAAATGTCTTCATTTTGGATTTTATTCATGAGCTGTTCAGTTGACCTTGAGATCACATTTCCCACCAGGAAAATACTTGGATGTGATTGGTTAGTGTGTTATTTTAGTGTACCATTTTGTGACACTCCCAACAACAACTCTATCGTGTATAAATAAACGCGATTAGTGTGCTTGGGTTCATTGCGTGCTGACTGGGTGTTTGTAGAATACACTTTCTACACCATATCAAGACTTCTTTTTAGTAGATTTGGATCAACGGATCAGAGCAGTCTACCTGGACGCTGGTTCATTGTCTCGTTCTCATTATTCGACTAAGGTGAATCCGTAATCGTTTGTGAGCATACTTAGAAGCGAGTGCTACACCTTGGTGACAAGCTTCAGACAGCGCGAAACTTAAGTGAAGCAGGGATTCCATTTCGACTAAAAATGTAAAATGCTTTCCATACCAGTGTATAAGAATGATATAACGAATGCAAAATACGTGAATAACTTATGAGATTAATATCAATAAGTGATCCTGATAAAAACCTACATTCCATTTATTTTGAGTTGTAGAAAAGACAATTCAAAAAATGTCCCAAATGTACAAAACAGACTAAAGTTGTTTTCCTTCATGTTTTGTACAATTTAAAAGTATTTTTCATCAAAAAATACGAATATCAACCTGAGAATTATCTAATTCTTACTGTGTATTTCATATTTCATTTAAGTTCTGATTTTCAAAAGCAAACAGTAATATCAGACAGAGTCAAACCGAAGAAACCTACTTCTTATAAGTGTACACTAAAATCTTCATTCATGTTATATCGCGCAACCTGTGATGTGTTAGTTTAAATGTTTGAATATATTACTGACTAAGTAATAGTAGAAATGACATAGGTGTACTTTGAATTCTAAGAAACGCACCCGTTGACATAAGAATGGAGATATATTTTGTCTATGTACGTCCTAACCTGCATAAATTCTATTTCACAAGGTCCTCTAGTCAATTTTATTCAGTCATCTTGCCTAAAATTTCTTATATGAAACTATTTATGATGTTGTATTGGCGGTTCGACCTATAAGTCTCAGCTTATGTGCATAATCGCTAAAACCAAGTCAGGCGTCGCCTACAGAAAAAAATGTAACAGGATTCTGCAATATCCTGGGTTGACTAAAACTAGAAATAGAAATAATTAGATGACAGTTGAATAATCTAAAGATGAAGCGTTTGATATGAGATCTAGAATTTCTTGATCCCGTGTGACTGGGTAACGAGCGCATAAACAACTGAAGAGTTCCAGTCTTCTACGACTTACTGTCTAACTGTGTTCAGTTTTCCTTGTCAGTATACAGATATTTACTTTCCTAAGTATATAAATATCAAACATATAAAATCTTATAAAAATAGATTATTTTCAACTCTGTTACATTTATAGATCGTCCGGTTTCTTCAGAACGTCCAGGATCACAGACTAGACAACAGCAACAGCAGCAAACTACATTCTGCGCTGATACAAATTCTAAGCTCATTGAACCTGATTCAATGTATCTTGACAATTTAGAACAGCACAGATTAAATGGTAGTGGAGATACAAGTGCATATTGTACTAGTGAGAGTAGAAAAAGCCAAAACGATTCATTAATCAATGATAATCATAGTTTTACTATGAATAGCAATGAGAATGTGATTCATAATAATAATGTTAGTAGTAATCATACTACTAATAATCCCAATTCAAGTAATGGAAGTCTTATTGATCAACGTTTTAACACTGAAAATACTAGTAGTAATGTACAATATCCTACAAAAACAATTAGTCATTTACATTATAATGAGAATAACATAGAAGGAGGCATAGCTGCTTCATTATCTGATTTAGGTGGTTCCCTATTATCATTATCTGCAATCCTTCCTGAAGCACATCATTACCGCCAACCTTATCATCATCCTCATCCTAACCATCATCATCACCATAGTCGTCAGTATAATTCTAGTGAAGTACACTGTACTAATAATCATCATCATCAGATTACAACATCAAATGATTCATTTAGTCCATCATCCAATTGGTCCATTGATGGTAATTCACAATATACTACTCATAGTAATCAAATTAGTAATAAATATAGTCATCCTGATTTAAATATTCATTATACTGAATCATATTACACACCAATTCGTCAATTCGATTCACCAGTAGTAGTAGCGTCAGCATCTATATCAACTACATTATCATCTTCATCATCAATAACTTCCAGTAGAAATCAGCATCATCAGCATCATCAGCATCATCATCATCATGAATCGTCAAATGAACAATCACCGTCAACATCTGAGAATAATAATCATAACTTAAAAGTAAATAACACATTTGATTACATGAATGACAACAATTCATTGAATGAACAAAAACGTCATGTGAATTTTACAAAAGATATTTTATGCAAATCAAATATGAACTTTCATAAATCCAATCATTATCATCAACAACAACAATTATTACATAATGCTAATTTCCTATCGGAACCTCATTCACAGAAATGTTTGATGAGAGAAGGTTAGTTGGCATTATCTGATTGTTATATCGTTGCATACTTATATTCTAGTTTGCATCACTCACAGATTTAGGTTAGACAATCATTGTTAACGTGTAAAATTAAGAAATAATTCATGACACCATTTTTTGAGTTTCAGTTTCAGTTTGGCGACCAGCAAGCGATGATCTGAGTCTATGTTAACGACTCTCTTTGTTCTCCCGTCCTACATGGTTCTTCTGAACCTTTTTGTTGATACAAATATGATCGGTTAGGTTCTGATGCAGTGTAATCCATGTAGTTTTGCCACTGATGACTAGTTTGTTGAAAGCACATTAGTTTAGTTAGATAATTATTAGAAAAACACTAGAAGATACGATGGAGCAGCTGTTTTGGGCATTTTTATGAAGCTTTTCAGCACTGTACACCCTCTGCCTCACTATCGATAAGAGTGGATTACTCCCTAGACTCAAAGAGTTGAAATATTATGAAATGATTAGAATTACAGAGAAATTTCTTTTTGATACATGGAAGAGCATTAAGTTATTTGGTCATGACTACTGAAATCAACAAATCCATAGGTCAATCAGAGTTAGACATTAACACCGTTGGATGCCGGACCAGTGGTCCGATGGTTAGGCGTTCGCGCACAATACCGAAGGTCCCGGGTTCGAATCCTGCAAGGTGTAGGAGTCTTGGATGCGCACTGCTGATTCGTAGTCTCATACCAGAACTTAACGGCCGTCTTTCAGTGCTTCCAGGTTTCTAATGGTGGTCTAACAATGATTGACTGATGATTTCAAATGTGTAAAAACACAAACCTCCAAAGATCTGCCTGAAAAAATCGGAGAAGTTTTAGCTAATTACTTATAACACTTTAAGGCTAAGTGCTGAGAGTACCAAGTTTCTATTTAACTTTTTCATTTCATTTATTTGATAATCAATTCCGAAAAAGAATATATAGATTTTGATTAACATTGGATCGCAAAAAGTGCTTTTCTACTCATCAACGGGATCAACTTGCATCCTACTATTTACACTGCGATTTGAACTTAAGACCATTTTACTTTGAACTGTAATGCGTTATGTGTTAAAAGCTATTGACTGCCTTACACCATTAGTAGTGTGAGATAATTCATAGGTAATAATTCATAGATAACTAAAATTCTTACTTTATTAAAGTCACTAACAGATGTAGGTTAGACAACCATTAACTTGCGCTAGAACACCTAACCTCTGGACTATTGAGCCGACATTCAACGGTGTTAATGTCTAGCTCTGATCAATCTAGAGATTTCTCACAACCTCTCCCATTTGTCTTGCTTAGTTACTGCCAACACCCGACACATTTGACATTGGATGCCGGTCCAGTGGTCCAGAGGTTAGGTGCTCACGCTCAAGGCTGAAGATCCCGGGTTCGAATCCTGCGAGGTGCAAGAGTTGTGGATGCGCACTCTTGATCAGTCCCATACCAGGACGAAACGGCCGTTCAATGCTTCCATGTTTCTAAGATGGTCGTCCAACTATTGTTGTAGTGAAGGAGAACACAGGTGAGGGCAACCGAATTGTTACTCAGTAAAATCGGAAAACCATATCGAGAATCGTTAATTTGCAGAATATCAATCCATCATATCGAACTGGACTGTTCCTGTTGCAAAATATCAATCCATTTTCACTATTCATGCGTTTCATACAAATTCCATTGTGTTCCCATTCTTCCTTTCTTGATCTCTCCCCGTCTTCTGCTGCCAGACATTACGTTTACACTCACCTAATATACTACTTATAAGTAGCTCTCACCACATTGTGTTTATTTGACTTCATTCTTGAAAATCATTAATTTTAACATAATGACTGTAATTATTAATATTATCATGTATTGTATATTTTTAGATAATTCTGAAAAATCTCCTTCATTAAATCAAAAGTTAAAAACTAAAACGATCGACAAATATTTACCATTATATCCTTCTACTTCTACTACCACGACATCATTATGTTGTTGTAATGAATGTTTAAATCCTTTAACTTATCAAATGAATCATTTATCATCAATGAAATGTATGCCAACGACAATAATCAATGAAAAAGAAGCAGAGGCAGCAGAAGAAGAAATCTTATCGAAAAATATTCCCCCACACACAATAACATCCATGCATAATCAATTTAAAACAAATCAACAACCTCATTCATATGAATTCTATGATAATTTCTGTTGTGCATTAACAAATCGAATCACATTGAATTCAAGTGAACAACAGAACCAACAACGGACAGTAAACTCATCATCAGCATTATGTCATCAACCATTAACACATTTCAATGAATCAATCAATGTGGAAAAGACAAATTTAACAGTAAGTTGAATCCATTTGATAATTATACTTGTAAGAATTATTTATTTGATGTTGGCGTTTTGAAATTTTTGACTTTTGTGACTTGAATACTTGCTTTAAGAGTGGGTAGAAAAATTGACGGTTGACCAATGTATAGACTGCTTACTTACTGACTTACTTACTTACTTACGCCTGTTAGACCCCAATGGAGCATAGGTTGCCGACCAGTATTCTACAACCTACTCTGTCCTGGCCCTCCCATTCCAGTTCTGTCCAATTTTTGTTCATTCTTCTCATGTCTGTCTCTGTTTCTCGGCATAATGTGTTCCTTGGCCTCTCTCTTTTCCTTTGACCTTCCAATTTAAGGCAGGTCTTGTGACGAAGTTCGGTGCTTTCTGCAATGTGTACCCCATCCATCTCCAGCGCTTTTTCCTGAATTGAATTTAAAAATCACAGAAATAAGAAAAAATCCCCACATAGTAGATTCTATTACTAACCAAATAACTCACCTTACTTACGCCTGTTACCCAAAAATGGAGGATATTCAGCTGGCCAGTATCCTCAAACTTATTCTTTCCTTGGCTTCCCTTCGCGGTTTTGTTCAACTTTTATTCATTCTTCTCATGGCTATCTCTCGGCGCAATGTGTTCTTTCGTCTCCATCTTTTTCATTGGCCTTAAAGATTCCAGATGAGGGCTTGTTTTGTGACGCAGTTCAGTGCTTTGCGCCATTTGTGTCCTCTCCACTTCCAGCGCCTCTTCCTGATTTCCTCCTACACTGGAATCTGGTTTGTTCTTACCCACAGTAGATTGTTGCTGATGGTGTCTGGTCAATGGATCTGGAGTGTTTTGAGTAGACAACTATTAATGATCAGTAGATGATGGCTTTGGTAGTTCTCCAAGTTTCTGCTCCATATAGTAGAACTGTCTTGAAATTTGCATAGAGAATCCTGATTTTGGTGTTTGTTGACAGATGTTTTGAGTTCCAGATATTTTTCAATTGTAGAAATGCAGCCCATGCTTTGCCAATCCGTGCCTTTACATCTGCATTGGATCCACCTTGATTGTCGATATACTGCTGCTGCCCCATAAATCCAAGCTACATAGCATTGAAATGTGTTAGTCTATCATTACTACTGTTTCAGTTCTCGTTTACATTATTTCATAAAAATGAATTCAACTCCCTTAACTGAAGCAATTGCTTCTTGGTTGAACTGTCAATTAAACTTTGTCACGTGGATTTCGAAATGATATTCATCCTAAATTATCTTGTCATGGTTTGAAAATCTCAAGCAATATGCATACCCACAATTAAATTTTAAAAAACTTACAGTTCTAAGTCAAACATAATTGCATGAAAATTACTCAGAAATACTATGGAATGATCTCAACTTATATTAGCGATCAGTAACTACTTGTAGTATGATTTCTCGACAAAAATTCCAATAACTCCTCAACCTTTTGCGTGTAGCCCCTTATAAAGTGTTATTCCTCATTGAAAGAAAGTACACATTTATAAACTATATTCCTTCGTATATAAAACACAAATCGTTCAATTCATGAAATAATTATGATGAGTAATGTTCATAAGGTTGTATTTAGCTTATAACATCTTTAAACTATTAGAATTCTGATCTCTTGTTGAAACCATGCGGGTTGTGATAAATGGCATGTACTTAGTCTGAGGTAGAAGTAGTATTATGATGGTGATTTTATTCAACTTCAAACAATTAGATGCTGGTTGAGTAGTGGCTTGAATGTTTAGCTCTTATCTTGAAACCTAAATGTCCCGGATTTTAGTCAATTGGTGAACTCACACCTCTGAGATTAATTTCTCAAGATGAAATAGCTCTAGTGTTACTCCACACTTTCGAATGTTTTTTGGTAAATTTTAAGTGTTCATAGTTAGTTGTACAAGAAAAAGCTAAATACAAAAACATAGTACCACTTGAAAACTCCTACTACAGCTACTATAAAAAACGACGCAAATGCCAAGACTAGATGGGATAAGTTATTTACTAGGAAAAGACACAGTTTACGAGGTTATTTTCATTGTCTTCTTCCACATGTCTTTTAGCCTTCAAAATACTGGTTGCGACATATCCGTCTCCAAAACTCTTCAGTAACTTCAGGGCGACACTCCGTGCCTATCCACTGCATACTACTCATAAGCCATGTTGTGAGTAATTTACACTCAATTACTACTCATACCCATACTAATAATATTACTGTTAGAAACAGCAAATTTTTCAGTTAGAATTAAGGGAGATGAGTGTTTGTTGCTCATTGAAATAATCAATCACTCATTGTTAGACCACTATTAGAAACCTGGAAGCACTGACAAGCCGTTTCGTCCTGGTAGGGGACTCATCAGCAGTGCTCATTCAAGAATCCTGCACCTCGCAGGATTCATACCTAGGGAAATTCGGTGTTGCGCGCGAACGCCCAACCTCTGGACCACTGAGCCAGCATCCAACGGTGTTAATGTCTAACTCTGATCAATTTACAAATTTTACGCAACCTCACACATTTGTATTTGGTATTTTCTGCCCAAACACACCAAACATGGTTGAACTCCACAATGGTCACATCTTTTGACTAGAATTCCGAGAATTTCCACACGAACCTAGTCACCACTAGTGAGCACATTTTATGATTGTTTTTTCAATTAGACTTATAGAGATAAATGTGTTTTGCACACATTGAACATTTCATGAAAACACAACGTTTTGTCAAGCATCCAATATGATTGTAATCAACAAATTTTTCGGCAACATTATCAAACCAAATCACCATCATCATCATCATTATCGAAAATATCTAGAGGAAAGAGTAGGAAAATCAATAAGACAGTACACAGTATGAAACAACACAGAAATCATTAAGCATCATGTGAATATGCATATATATAGGCACACGACTCTTGTCTAGATTATTATGATCAAAAATCTGAGTCAATCAAATGCATCAAAGTCAGTTAATGATGTAGAAGACGGAGAAGAAGGATAGTGCAAAAAGACAATTGGCTAAATAAATTCCAGTTGGTATAAATAATGCTCTTACTCCATCCACTTCTTAGTTTCTTCTATTTCTTGTCACTTATTTCATTGTTGCCCCCCTCCTGTTTTGTTTTTCCTTTTTTTGCAAGCACAAATAGACAAAGGAATAAGCCTCATGATGCTTAAAATAAAAGTATAAATCACTTGCTAGCCAAATAATACATTGTATACGTGTACATTTACATAGACGTATGTATGTATGATGTATTGTACATGTTGTTCTGTACACAGTTATAAGTGTAATGTACACTCTGCACACACACACACACACAAACATACACACAACTATCAGTCAGTGTGTACAAGGGTATCATCATCAGTGACAACAACGTCAACAGAAAATTATGATTCACATAAATTTTTAATATAATTTATTGGGATTTATGGATAATATTTGAAAATAATTCATGGCAATTAGACAATAAACAAGCTTATATGATAGTAATGAATGTATTGTTTACTTACTTACATATTCAATATTTACAAGGAAAAGAGAAATTCTTTGACTAAACGGAAGAGTAGACTAATTTTATTTTCATAGAATGATTTAATTCTTTTACGATTATCACGAATTCATGGCACAGATTTGTTCCATAGAGTCTAAACGATAGACGGTTAGACAATACACATTTGAAATCATCAATCAGTCATTGTTAGACCACTATTAGAAACCTGGAAGCACTGCAAGACGGCCGTCTTGTCCCGGTATGGGACTACGAATCATCAGTGAGCATCCACGACTCCTGCACCTCGCAGGATTCGAGCCCAGGACCTTCGGTATTGTGCGCGAACGCCTAACCATTGGATGCAACCAACGGTGTTAATGTCCGACTCTGATTGATCTACTAGTGATTTTGCACGACCTCATCCATTTGTCTTCGGCAGTTACTGCCTACGCCTGACATGGTTGGACTCCATTGGTCACGTCTTCTCAACTAGAACTCCGAGACTTTCCTCACGAAGCTAGTCACTAGTGAGCACTGTTAGAATTTTTTTAGGCAGAGTCTTGGAGGTTTGTGTATTTACACATTTAAAATCATCAATCAATCATTGTTAGACAACCATTTGATAAATGTCAACATAAAAACTATTTATTTCGCTGCTTCTAATCAACTTTTACAAATGCATTCATCAAGACAACATGTTCGATAGGAAAGTCATGTTAGTATTTGCATAGTGATGCTTAGAAAAAATCAATAAACTCTGTAGATGACAGGCAATTTTGTAATAAACTGAAATGCCTAAGAGTATTTCCAACTCCAGCTAACTAGTATCATATCTATCACAGTTCCTATTGAATTTTATTTAGGTTATAACTAATCGAATACTGATATTGATCCATTATTGGTTGGTAGGCAGCACAAAAAATATGTGTCCTTTGTGCTGATGGAATTCTCTAGGTCAGTCTGTAATATGTCTACTAGTTTAAGTCAATTTACATATGATGAAAACTAAGTTAATGCTGGATTGATCAATTCTCTCTAGCCACTTAAAATTAATAAACACTTTGCCATTTATTGGAAAGAATTTTATGAGTCATAACAAACGCGTTATCGATTATTACTCACTATCAATCCATGAATGATTTGAATGGGGTCTAAAAATGACAAAGTGATTTCTGTTTACGAAGACAATGATGAAGATAATAAATGAAGTTAAATGTTGAATCTTCAATACCGAAGTCACTTGTTTGAATCCTGTTGCAAATTATAATTCAAAACGCCTATTTAGAGATTTAATCGCTTCTGTTTTAGAAAACTACAAAGCTAACTAAGATATTATCTAGTCAGCAACATTAGTTGCTCAATAAGAACAGGTTGAGTTGATCAATGAAAGTTAGTTCAGTAATTTAACGGTAACATACTGACTCGTTTGAAAGGAAATGGGGAAAACATGAAGAGTCCTATGCTATAACTATATAGATGTGTGTAATACTTTTTGATTTAACAATGGCTGTCTGATTACAATCTGAATTCATGGTGTGAAGTACTACTTCGACTTGTTGTTTTCGATTAGATTGTCATCAGGCTTTACTCTGATATACATGAATATTTATGATGAAAATGTTAAATCAATCAAGACAATTTATCAGTCAGTAATCACAATGAAATGAAATAGATTGCGTCACTACATATAATAGGCTCATCTGGTTGATAGTGATCATATTGTAGATAAGTCTAGATCTTTTCAGGTAATCTATCGTATACCTCCATTATTTCCCAACGGAGTTCGATCCCATCTCCTACACACAGCAGAAGCCTTAGGAATTCGTACATTCAACCCCAATTTATATATTCAAAAGAAACTTGTGTCACCCCTATCTCTTCCGTGGCCGGATATGACTTAGCTAACGTTTTAGAATTTTATTTTGTTATTATTAGCATTATTTTCACATCCTGTATTTGTTAGTGATTCTCTGCCTCTTTCCGTTTATATACTTCCCTATCCAATTATGTGCACACTACTTATTACCTAATGGTTTTAGTGTTTTGTAATGATTATTTCAAGTCCATTTATCCACGTTTGACTTACTAACTATTGATAAATCTTTTGTTATAGTATTTTCTAGTTTTATTACTACTATCAGTACAGCACTGTCTTCCTACTATCGACTTGTACTTCTGCCTGTTGTGTGTAGTGACGTAATCTATTTCATTTCATTGTTATTATTGACTCACAAATTGCCTTGATTAGTTCAATATCTTCATATATAAATATTCATGTATATTAGAGTAAAGCAGCCTGATGACGATCAAATCGAAAACTTGTAATATAGTTGTATGGATATTCGATAACTCAACTTAAACTGATGCATTTCCTGAACCAGATTGTATGTCACTGATTACTGACTAGTAAGTTTTCAACCTCGAATGAACTCCAGTAAATTAGATACACCTGTGTTCATTTTTTCCAATTCATGTTGTCAGGATATCAGTTGAAGCTTGAATGGGATTATCGTTTCTAATTTTTCGTTTAAGGTTACCGCATGCGAAAAAATCAATACTTTTACTGATGATACTAAAAATCACTTTATTCTAAACCATACAATGAAGAATTGTCAGTATGAAAAATGAGAAATTGCAACATCAACCATGGTTTTATGCTTTTCACACACAAATATTTATAGTGGTCAACTGCCAATCATAATCACCAACACATGTTTCTACATACTGACTTTCAGTAAATCCCCTTCCTTTACTGTATACATTACTCTGTACGAATTCTGTAAAAAAAAACTTTCGTTTCGCCAAAAGGCATAGAAAGATGAAGAGAATTATAGGTGAACTAGTGAAGTACTACTACATTTGTTTCTCAGTCATTGCATTCATCATTGTTTGTGAAGATATTTCTCTAAATAATATCAGTGCATATGGTTAAAATACATAATTGTTTAATTACTACAAATCTCAAAAAATAGAGAAACTTTTTTTAATGCTCATAAATTGATATTTGTCAACTTGAACATTGAACAGACCATGGTACTTACTGCCTTATTTACTTTAGTTTCCGGTCATAAACTCATCATTATTATAATTTTCATAGAACTTTAGGAAATTTATCACTCTAAAGTTATCATTCTATTACCGGTTATATAATTAATTGACAGAGTATTTTGTAATGATTGATCACTGGAAATGATATATGTGCCACAAATTTTTACATGATTGTTTTCATGTAATTTCTAAATAAAATTATATGTTCATTTATAAAAAAATAATCACTGATTATTCTTAGTTAAAACCACGACTCATACTAATAAGCTGTTTCATTGTAACAGTATTTATCGGTGGTAAGCATCATTGCTCTTTGCACAGAAGAACAAATCAAAGTTCTCTGACCTTGTACCAATCGTTGAAATTTTAGACCACCAACCACCACCAAGACAGAACAATATATTGTTTTTAAATGGCCCTTCATAAAACCATGCTGGGAGATGTTCACTAAGTTGCCTGGTAGTACGCCCGATATAGCTATCTGCACAGGAGCAGCTGAATTTGTAAATGTATATAGAGGAGGTTAACTGAAGTAACTTACCTTTCGTTTCGGTAGACATCACTGGTCGACTTGAGAAAGTCAATGCAAGTTTGGCTGCATTGAATGTTCAAATACTTGATAGAACTATTCTTTTTCTAACTATTATCAGTACACCACTGTCTTCCTAATATTATCAACTTGTACTTTTGCCTATTATGTGTGTAGTGACGGAATCTATTTCATTCCGTCGTGATTGTTGACTCATAAATTGCCTTGATCGGTTTAACATTTCCAAATATTCAGGTACATTACAGTAAAGCTTGATTACGATCTAATCGAAAACAGTAATATTGTTCGCTTATATATGTGTTGTTCTAACTTGTAATATAGTTGTATGGATATTCGATAACTCAACTTAAACTGATGCATTTCCTGAACCAGATTGTATGTCACTGATTACTGACTAGTAAGTTTTCAACCTCGAATGAACTCCAGTAAATTAGATACACCTGTGTTCATTTTTTCCAATTCATGTTGTCAGGATATCAGTTGAAGCTTGAATGGGATTATCGTTTCTAATTTTTCGTTTAAGGTTACCGCATGCGAAAAAATCAATACTTTTACTGATGATACTAAAAATCACTTTATTCTAAACCATACAATGAAGAATTGTCAGTATGAAAAATGAGAAATTGCAACATCAACCATGGTTTTATGCTTTTCACACACAAATATTTATAGTGGTCAACTGCCAATCATAATCACCAACACATGTTTCTACATACTGACTTTCAGTAAATCCCCTTCCTTTACTGTATACATTACTCTGTACGAATTCTGTAAAAAAAAACTTTCGTTTCGCCAAAAGGCATAGAAAGATGAAGAGAATTATAGGTGAACTAGTGAAGTACTACTACATTTGTTTCTCAGTCATTGCATTCATCATTGTTTGTGAAGATATTTCTCTAAATAATATCAGTGCATATGGTTAAAATACATAATTGTTTAATTACTACAAATCTCAAAAAATAGAGAAACTTTTTTTAATGCTCATAAATTGATATTTGTCAACTTGAACATTGAACAGACCATGGTACTTACTGCCTTATTTACTTTAGTTTCCGGTCATAAACTCATCATTATTATAATTTTCATAGAACTTTAGGAAATTTATCACTCTAAAGTTATCATTCTATTACCGGTTATATAATTAATTGACAGAGTATTTTGTAATGATTGATCACTGGAAATGATATATGTGCCACAAATTTTTACATGATTGTTTTCATGTAATTTCTAAATAAAATTATATGTTCATTTATAAAAAAATAATCACTGATTATTCTTAGTTAAAACCACGACTCATACTAATAAGCTGTTTCATTGTAACAGTATTTATCGGTGGTAAGCATCATTGCTCTTTGCACAGAAGAACAAATCAAAGTTCTCTGACCTTGTACCAATCGTTGAAATTTTAGACCACCAACCACCACCAAGACAGAACAATATATTGTTTTTAAATGGCCCTTCATAAACCATGCTGGGAGATGTTCACTAAGTTGCCTGGTAGTACGCCCGATATAGCTATCTGCACAGGAGCAGCTGAATTTGTAAATGTATATAGAGGAGGTTAACTGAAGTAACTTACCTTTCGTTTCGGTAGACATCACTGGTCGACTTGAGAAAGTCAATGCAAGTTTGGCTGCATTGAATGTTCAAATACTTGATAGAACTATTCTTTTTCTAACTATTATCAGTACACCACTGTCTTCCTAATATTATCAACTTGTACTTTTGCCTATTATGTGTGTAGTGACGGAATCTATTTCATTCCGTCGTGATTGTTGACTCATAAATTGCCTTGATCGGTTTAACATTTCCAAATATTCAGGTACATTACAGTAAAGCTTGATTACGATCTAATCGAAAACAGTAATATTGTTCGCTTATATATGTGTTGTTCTAACTTGTAATATAGTTGTATGGATATTCGATAACTCAACTTAAACTGATGCATTTCCTGAACCAGATTGTATGTCACTGATTACTGACTAGTAAGTTTTCAACCTCGAATGAACTCCAGTAAATTAGATACACCTGTGTTCATTTTTTCCAATTCATGTTGTCAGGATATCAGTTGAAGCTTGAATGGGATTATCGTTTCTAATTTTTCGTTTAAGGTTACCGCATGCGAAAAAATCAATACTTTTACTGATGATACTAAAAATCACTTTATTCTAAACCATACAATGAAGAATTGTCAGTATGAAAAATGAGAAATTGCAACATCAACCATGGTTTTATGCTTTTCACACACAAATATTTATAGTGGTCAACTGCCAATCATAATCACCAACACATGTTTCTACATACTGACTTTCAGTAAATCCCCTTCCTTTACTGTATACATTACTCTGTACGAATTCTGTAAAAAAAAACTTTCGTTTCGCCAAAAGGCATAGAAAGATGAAGAGAATTATAGGTGAACTAGTGAAGTACTACTACATTTGTTTCTCAGTCATTGCATTCATCATTGTTTGTGAAGATATTTCTCTAAATAATATCAGTGCATATGGTTAAAATACATAATTGTTTAATTACTACAAATCTCAAAAAATAGAGAAACTTTTTTTAATGCTCATAAATTGATATTTGTCAACTTGAACATTGAACAGACCATGGTACTTACTGCCTTATTTACTTTAGTTTCCGGTCATAAACTCATCATTATTATAATTTTCATAGAACTTTAGGAAATTTATCACTCTAAAGTTATCATTCTATTACCGGTTATATAATTAATTGACAGAGTATTTTGTAATGATTGATCACTGGAAATGATATATGTGCCACAAATTTTTACATGATTGTTTTCATGTAATTTATAGACGCATTTATGTTCATTTAGAAAAAATAATCACTGATTAATCTTAATTAAAACCACGATTCATACTAATAAGCTGTTTCATTGTAACAGTATTTATCGGCGATAAGCATCATTGCTCTTTTCACAGAAGAACAAATCAAAGATCTTTGACCTTGTAACAATCGTTGAACTTTTAAACCACTAACTCAATCTATGTTCAATAGGGGTTTACAATGTTTGTTTAACTCTGCTGATTCATTTTGTCTTATTGACTAATTAAAAAAAAGACGGAAAATCATTGTCAAAGTATCAAGCACATTCAAATTTTATTTTTTTAAAAAAAAATAAATTTTATAATTTATGAACTGGGCGCGGGGGCGGGAATTTCTCGACATTTTGAAGGGAAAAAAATATACATAGATAATTATGAAAGGAAAACTAATCATACTAGTAATAATAATCATAATAATAATAATAATTTATAAACTTGACATTTTATTATGATGAAAACTTAAACAAAGAATTTTTTTTTTGAATCATACACCTTGGTCATTTTTGTTTGAATGAAAAAAAGACACAAGTGTTCAATGTTCAATTCATAGTGTGTTCATTTGTTTGTATACGTTTATATACACACACATATATGTATGACTTTAAATTTTAAACGAATGCAAATTATTTATTACAAAAAAGTATAATATTTACTTTAATATGCAAGAATAACACATATGATCGTCTGAGAAAAATATCTTTTAAAAGATTATTAAGAATACTGAGTAATATAAGTTTGAATGATCGTATCGATTGTTAATTGACTAACACGAATATGTGTCATTTTTGACAAAGGTGACCATGACATTTGATTAGTAGTATTTATTAAAGATTCTCTCTATCTATTTGTATATTAGACTTGAATTTAATGAGATAAATGTCATGTACTTGTTTTAGATTAGTTTATAGTATATATTTCTAAAATGATTATATTGTAGTTTCTATGTGATAGTAATTCAGTTCATTTGATCAAAATCATGGACATCCACAAATTATCATAGTTCAATTCATGAACTGATTACAGCTAGACCCCCACTGAAAACAAAGAAGCTAACGATAGCAGTTACTCCGCAATGTGAGACTCCTCACTAATATGCATTTGGTGCCCTATCACTGGGGATGCAACCCATACTCTTCAATAACGCACATGAACTCTCGAAATTCAGATTACAGAGCTGGTATGATGTCGTGTACATATCTGACATCGATTAATTAATGATCCTGCACTACTATCTTGCATTCGTGCGGCAGAAAACTGCTTCACATCCGGCATAGTTGAACTCCACTGATTACGACTTCTCTCTAGAGACTGGATTTCGATTACAAGCGATTAATATTGGTATAGAGGGGTTCATGGAGACTGTTGAATTTTAATAGTTCAAATCACTAACGTCTTTACTTATCGCTAATCAGTTTATTACCTTGATATCAATATCAGTTGGAGATACTTAATACAAAATTTTGTACCCGTCGGAATCAATTTCATGTCACCAACTATCAGTCAGAGATGCTAGCAATGAAGTATGACTCCCCGGAAAGTATGAATAATCTGTACATCTAAAATCTGACTTATGACTTAGCGATCAAATCCGCGTTAGGCGGTTTAAAGAAATCTGCAGGAAACTCTGAACATATGTCCCATGTTAGTTCGCACTCGTCAGTAGTACATAACTCTACCATAAGAATTGAAACTCCCTGTGAAATGAGAACCTGTTCCATCAAGTTTCACAATCGGAGATGATTCCGATTATCAACTCAAACTGTAACTGACCTCTTGTAAGTATGAACTATTTATATTAATTGATCGTTGGGCAGTGTAACCAATATAACGTTTAAATAGTCTTTCATACCAATGGAACTCCATACAAATGGATTAATAATCTCAACTTTATCGACAAAACTCTATCAAAATTTAAAAAAATTAGACAGATATCATTACTGGGTTGCGAAGATTGTTAAGTTACACATTTTTGAAAAGATGAATCGATCAATGTTAAACCACCATTAGAAACCTGGAAGCACTGAACGGCCGTTTCGAATCCTGCGAGGTTCAAGAGTCATGGATGCTCATTGCTGAGGAGTCCCATACCAGGATGAAACGGCCGTCTTTCAGTGCTTCCAGATTTCTAATGGTGGTCTAACATTGATCGACTCATGGTTTCAAAAATGTGTAAGATATCATTACTAATTATTACTCACTATATACGATCAAAAATATACTAAACTAATATCATCAAATGATTAGTGTTGATCATAACTCCAAGTTTTATGTAAAAACTAAATCAAACAATTACATTGTGAACTGTCCTTTGACTAGTGTCATTGGAACGTGTACAATGCATATCCTTACCTGAAAATATTATAAGAATTCAACCTAAGAAGGCACTATTGACTTTATCAGTGAGGTGGGAAAACAATTCTAATAATTATTTGTACAGATTAATAATATTCTTTTTTATACCTCATCTATTTCTACATGATTTATCATTGTGATTATTTGTTTTTATCTAGAATGGTGAACCAATTCTTTCCGATATCTATGAAACACCATACGCCTCGGTAACAATACACGATGAACCAATCAATGAACAACATCCACCGAAACATATATCAATCAATTCATGCAATGCCAAGTCAAGCTTATCCACAAATAGAACAGAAGATAATTCTCATCTCTTATTGAAACCGAATTATTGGTCACCTATTACAAATGCCAATAACTTGCCCTTTACCAATGAAAATTCATCACACTCTAAACTGTTCAATCCATATTTGTACTCCGTAGGCTATTTGGATTACGTGACTAATAATCCTTTAATTTATCCTCATCCATTGTATACATCAGCAACATGTCATACGAAACAATTACACAATGCCACTGTGAATACCACCACCACTGGAGGTGTAGTTTCTTCTTCATCTTCTACGGCTGCATTGTCTACAATTACAACTGCTGGTCTACCACCATCTGGACAAGTTTATCCAATGGATAATTGGAATATGATGGAATGGGTAGTGAAAAAACGTCCAGATGGTACACGTTATATAACTCGAAGACCAATAAGGTGAGTTTTGATATATGTATATATATGTATAGTCATGGTAGCTAATTTTATTGTCTTTTCGTAATACATGGAATATTTGCTGTTGTAAGTTGTAAACTGTCAAATAGTCTAAATGACTTGACATTAATGTGTACTTTATGTAAATGCTAGGTGGTTGCAAGTAGTCTAAAGAACCCTGAACTCTAGTTTCGTGCTAGTTAGAAACTTACTAATAAGGCGCATATATAAGTTTGGCAGAACGGATTCTTTGTGTAGGATTCAGAACGCAACCACCCAACTTCCTACTAAGAGTAGATACCACTGACGTTATCAAACAGCAAGAAACCCAGGTCGAAAAAATTGCTACTTATTACCTTCGGTCAACTAACGCAACATAGTACACGAGATACTAAGTCACTTATGCTATTGATCACATTCTATATTGATTGACGGAAATGTATGTGCGCTAACAAGTAGCCATACTGACATTGATCACTGGTGACTGACCAATCAATGTGAATATCCCAGACTCACTGTGTTACGCATGAACGTAAACACATAATTTTGATAGGCTTGAACTATTATGAGTTTACCTTAGTCAGTAAACGAGAGCGAGGATCGAGGATCCGGCGGCACGACATGCTACTGGAATCCGATTATCCCAAACCCCATTAAATAAAAGAAGACTTGATATGAAGCAGAACATGTATTCTACAAACATACAGAAAGTACGACGTCCGAGTCCGTAAAAGAATCAGGGTCCCGGACTAGGGATCCGGGTTACAGATAATGAGTATTTACACCGTCAGGTGGAAAAGGAAACAGCATCGAAGTCTGTGACATTGACAGTTAAGACGGCCAATAAGCAACAACATTGGAGAACGTGATATTGATATCTATGACGACCATAAAATTGACTAGTAGGAATTAACCAAAAGGGATTGACCGAGAATTCTCTTAGGATATTGGATGAATATCCTAACACACTGGAGTTCAGTCATGGCTCAACTAGCTTATAGACTAAACCTCAAAGTGGAATGACTCAAATTCAAACCCCACAAAGAGTATCAGTTCTGTTCACTTTAAAAATTCACTATTCTATCAGTCAAGACTGGTCATACGGTAAAAATCAAGTCAGCGTTTGTAGTGATATGCAAAAGCATTCAAAGATTATTGAAGCCTTGGATAAACAAAAACTGAAACGTACTTTATCTATTCAAAAATAATCTGTTCTAATAATCAATCTACCTTGGTAATGAATGAGTGTTTATCCAGAGTGGTTTCTGCAATGTATACTTTACCATTATCTTTGTTTCCACTCATCATCTAATTCACTCAGTTGACCTTTTTTTCCCATATATTATTTCTGAACGTATATGTCTGTGAATCGTTTGTTCGAAGTGTGCAGCACAAATCAATCAATCAACCAATCAACAGCAACGTAGAACTTCGTACATACATACATACATCAGTTCAAGTTGCCATACCACATGAGCACAGAGATGCAATTGTCAATTCAAATCCCATAGTAGTAGAGGTAGTAAAAGTATTAGCAGTAATTGGAGAGATTAAGGTTCGATGACATTATTCAAGAGGTGGAATCTAGTGAAATAAACTTAAAAAGAAAAAGATAAAGGTGATGAGGAATTCAGAAGGTTAGGATTTGAGAGAACACAGTGAATGAATGCACCTGAGCCATTGCAAGCGATTTTGAGCCATGTCATTCAAGGTCTCTAACGATCGTCTCGCGGACCTCAACCAGGTAGTCAACACCTACCGACATGACTCAGTCAATGACTTCATGGATTTCTGCCATGTTTTCGTTTGGCCGCCCCTAACTTTCTTCCAACCTATTCCTACACCACAAAACATAGCTCGTCGAGACAGTCGGTGGTTAGGCATACGCAACACATGTCCCAACCACTTCAACTGATTCAGTAGCACAAATACACCACATAATTCTGTTAACCTTCGTTTTTTCATCAAACCAACCAAAATGATGAAAAGGCAAATAATTATTTCAAAATTTCAATCACATAAACTAGTTTTATTCTTGATGAGTAGCAGTAAAAAAGTCAACTACTCAAATATTTATTATCCACTTAGTTTTTCTTAGTCTGTTTTTTTTCCTTTTTTTCTTTATAATATCAATAATTCTCTACAAAAAAAAACTAACTACTGTGTATACGTGAAATAGAAGAGACAACAGAAATTGGCGGTATTTTGACACTACTTATCATAAGTGAATAAGTGACTATTATTGAAATGATAAAAAAAATAAGAAGACTAACTAACATGATAACATTTTTGTTGTCTTTATACAAGCAAAAGCAAGAAGGAAAGGAGAGATAGATAGATAGAATAAGGGAATAAATCGTTTAGTACCACACTCTTTCAACATCATGATACACGAATTTCAAACATAAATCAATTGTGTTTATTTATTTTTTGTGATTATTTAATAATTATAATGTTTGTTTGTTTGTTATTTTTCATAGTAGACAATAAAATCTAATCTCAGTAGTGAAATAAAAGCTCTCTTTTACTAATCAAAATCTTGTATTGTGGTGTGTGCTACTTATACGAACGATATAAGTAGTATAAGAAGGGACGTGCAAAAAGAAGTCTCACGGTCAGAAGAGGAAAACGAAAAGCAAATGGAGCAAAAGCAAGAAGTAAATGGAGCACCAACAGGAAGGAAAGGAAGCAATAACAGGAATGGAAGAAGGATGGAGTGTTGGAAGTCACGACTCAAAGATGGTGTGCAAATAGAGTATTCAATGTAATGTTTTCGTTTTCGTCTTGTTGGGCAATTCCTCTTCCAATGTCCGGTTCCTCCGCAAATATAGCATTTATTATTTCTTTCACCCTTTATTCGTAACGCTGCCACCTCACGTTGTAATTCTTCTATCTTCTTCGCGACATCATCAGCCTGTCTTCCACACGCCACCGAGGCGACTGTTGAGTTCATCAATTGTCTTGTTACTTTAGCCAGCTCGGTGACGTCGATTGGTTGGGCCGCGTTCACCAGTCTCAACTGTTGGGCAACCTCTGCAGGCACACTTTCAATGAATTGCGACGCTAGCAGCTGTGCTTGCGACTCCTCATCCAAATTCGGCAGACCCCGGCGCAGCAATCTTGTCAACTCCACAGCCAGCACGAGTGGGTCGCCATCCACCGTCAGTCTCGCCTCTCGGAACTTCTGCAGTGCGTCCTGCCTATCCGCCGGGCTGTCGAACTCCACCAGCAGCCTTTCCGTCACCACCTCCCAGTCAGCGTCCTCCACACCATCGTACACCGCTCTCGCCCTGCCTCTTAGTAGTGTCCCCAACACCTCCGCCTTCGCCCTTTGCTCCTTGACTCCTACCAGCTCCGCCACGGCCTTGAACGCCTTCAAGAAGCTCCTCACATCTCCGTCTTCAAACTCCAGAGGCCATGGGATCTTCATCCTGTGTAGAGACAGCGACACCAATTGAGAACTGAGGCAGGCGCTCAAGACTGTTTGATGCAAATTAACACTCTGAGTAAGTTAAAAACGAAAACACTAGATTGAATACTTTGTTTGCACACCATCTTTGAGTCGTGACTTCCAACACTCCATCCTTCTTCCATTCCTGTTATTGCTTCCTTTCCTTCCTGTTGGTGCTCCATTTACTTCTTGCTTTTGCTCCATTTGCTTTCCGTTTTCCTCTTGTGACCGTGAGACTTCTTCTTTCACGTTCCTTCTTATACTACTTATATTGTTCGTATAAGTAGCACACACCACATATCGACTTGGATTTATTGGTATTTTTACAATCATTCTAGAACTTCCAATGTTTCATTGAATGTTCACATGTCAAACTTTACAAATTGGGAAGTAACAATAGTTAATTGATCATAACAGTCTGATACTATATTAATTTCATACTACAAAGTCATAATATCAAATAACAATTCAGTGATAAAATGAACATCTAGATATCACTATCACCGTTTAAAATCAGTTTTTTTGCTCAATATCTCAGTTAAAATTCCAATGAATTAATCAAACTACTTACTATGAACAGCATCTTTGAGAGATACAAGTAAATTCAATCTAAAAGTCTTGAAAATAAGGAAAAAAATCCCTATATTGTAGATTCTCATACTAGCCACATAATCCACCTTACTTACTTACCTACGCCTCTTACCCACAATAGGCCGCTGACCAGTATTCTCTAATCTATTCTGTTCTGGAGTTCTCTTTACAGTTTTGTCCAATTTTTGTTCATTATTCTCATGACTAACTCCATCTCTCGGCACAGTTTGTTCCTTGGCCTCCCTCTTTTTCATCGGCCTTGAGGATTCCAGATGAGGGCTTGTGACGCAGTTCGGTGCTTTTCGCACTGTGTGTCCTATCCACTTCCACCGCTTCTTCCTTATTTCCTCCTTCACTGGAATCCGATATTTGGCCAACGAATCAGAAGTATTTTGCGTAGACAGTTGTTCATAAATACTTGCATCTTCTTGATGATGGCTTTGGTAGTTTTCCAAGTTTCCATCCCATACAATATAGAACTATCCACCTACACCCACTAATTAACTAAATTTCTCATTTTACATTTTCTACATTCTACAGAAGTCGACTCCTTAAAGAACGAGCTAAACGTGTAGCTGAAGAACGTTCCGGTATTACAACTGATGATGATGATGCAATGAGTGATTTAAAAACTGGTCGTTATTGGAATCGTTCAGAACGTAAGAAACAATTGGAAAAAGCTAGAGCTGAACGAAAACGTAAACAATTAACTACTACAATAACACGTCAACATGATCATCATCATCATCATCATCATGGTGAATTAAAATTATCAACACATAAAATAGCATCAACTATACCGAATTCTTGTTGTACCAATAGTAGTAAAGAGGGCAATACAACACTGGTTACTATGACAACTGTGTAAACAAGTTGTGTTTTTTGTAACTTTACTTCTCTCTATTCATTCATTCATTCATTGTGTGTATAGTTTTATTGTTCAGTTATGATCCTTTTGTTTTGTGTTTTTCATTCAATTTGATAATTGTAAGATTAATGAGTATCACAATTTCTCATTGTATGTATACATACATTTGCAATTGATGTGAACAACACCCTGTGTTTGCTTAAAAAAGATCAATTCTTTTTGTGAATGATTGTTTTACAGATTAAATGTATATTATTAGGCATTCTGCTTCAAAAAAACAAAATAGCACAAACTCCATTTTCCCATCGCCCTGACCCCCCGCCCCCCGCCCCCCGCCCATCTTCATCTTGAGGATTGAAGTACACAAAATAATGCCTCTTCTTATATTTATATATAGAAACATGTATAAACAACTGGTTACAACAAATATGCACGGACACAATCTGATTGGTCACTTAATACTACTTATTCATACTACTAATATCACTACTACTACTACTACACTGTATATACATTTACTTTATATGATTGTTTAAAGAGTAACCAATAACAATGATAATCATAATACTAGAAATAATGAACAGATAATTTATATAACAGAAAAAATTCATATATATATTTCTTCGCTCTTTCTTCATCATTCATTGTTCAATAATTATATCTATCTATATATATCTATATATAAATGGGCATTTTCAAGAATCCACATTCAATAAATCAATGTTCAATTTTTTTTTGAAGAATTCATTGTTTTAAACAAAAATCTCAGTAATAATTAAATTATTATTCACCTTTTTAATTCTTTTGAGAAAAATAAAATTTGATTTATTTCGTTAGGATTATATTTGAAAAATAAAAAAGAATTATATTTACCTATATAATATTACGATTATTATTATGACTATTATTATTACTATCTACAATGAATGACTTTTGTGAATAAATTTTCTTTTTCCTCAATGTTATTATGATTACAATGTAACATTTGAATTGGTTTTATATATGTGAGAAAAATTTAGCATGTTTAAGATGAGAATTAACAATGAATGCACTAATTGAATATTGCATTACGGGGTTGTGAAGATTGTTAAGTCACACATTTGAAATCATGAATCGATCAATGTTAGAAACCTGAAAGCACTGGTCGGCCATCAAGTCCTGGTATGGGACTCATCAGCTGGGCGCATCCACTTAACAATCTTCACAACTCTGTAATGCAATTACCTGTGCTCACTACTGACTAGCTCTGTCAGGAATCTTATCCGAGTTCTAGTGGAAGTTGATGACCAGTGAAGTTCACCCTCTTCGGGTGTAGACAGTAACTGCCGAAGACAGTGTATGAGGTTGCGCAAGAGCTTGATTCAGTTAAAGTTAGGAACTAACGGTGTTAGATACCGGCTCAGTGGTCCAGAGGTCAGGCGTTCGTGCACAAAAACCAAAGCTCCTAGATTTGAATCCTGCGAGGTGCAAGAGTCGTGGATGGGCACTGCTGATGAGTCCCATATCGGGACGGCATAGCTGTCTAGTGCTTCCAGTTTTCTAATGGTGGTCTAACGTTGATCGATTCATGATTTCAAAGGTGTAATTGAATATTAATTTTCACTTATAGAGGAACATGACTTTTTCATTTATTCATTACTTGAGTAGTCAGAATTATTATAGTCAGGAAAATTATTAATTTAAGTGGAAATACGGATTTAATTTTCAAGTGTTGACTAGATTAAAAATTCAATATATTATAATGAGGCGTAATAGAGTATCAACAACTTGGGCAAATAAAAGTCAAGGAAATATAACACAAATGATCAATGTTCAATGTTTGTAAAGATGAAAATAGAAACTTCACTCTAGTTAACGAAGCGGAATGAAATGATACAATCTAACAGTACCCTGACAATGATGACCACTTTACAGTCAACTTGTTTATTTCATCATCTACATAAATACCATTTGACATCATGGTTATTGACATGTTACATTGATATGTTAGTTGAGTGAATTCAGTCTGCAGACAACCCAGAACCCAGTATTTTTGCTAGTTGTCACTTACTAACATCGAATTCGTCAAGACCACATTTTGAGTTTACTGATAAATACAAGCTATTTGGAAACCTAATTTATCACTACAGTGAACCCGACATCAAGTTGTTTGGAACAATGAACACAGTGCAACTTGATCGATAAAATTCGATCGGTTTAACTAACACTCACTGATCGTTTCCTGATAGTTTGATGGTCTATTTATGTGGAAATACTCCAATTCGTATACTTTTGCACACATAGTCTATCTCGATCGATAAAAAATCTCGGAAGACCTGACTTCTTGTGGCTGATGAGGGAAAAATTAGAAATAAATTATACAAAAGTTAAAAAAACTAGATAACTTTATGATGCTAAGAAAAAAAGTAATATCTAAAAATTTCACATCATTGTTGTTCATTTTATTAGCTCGGCATCTGACTCCGATTTCTACGAGCAAATAAATGGGCTCTAAGAACTTTTTTTCATCTAATTCCGTATATTATTCTTAAGCGAACCTCATTTATGCATTGGCGATAATGGGAAGCCAAATACGGATCGAGTTGGATGAGTTTCTCTCAGATACTCATTAATGCAGACAAACAATGAGAAGAAAAGTGTAAAATCAGAGTGACGTGAGGCGAAGAGAAATAGGAAAGACGAGAGGGCTAAATCCTTGTGATGAGGCATGACTAAATTGTTATAGTGAGGCAAAAATATGCTAAATATATGATGATCAAAGTAAGCATCACACATACAACATATGCAGAAAAAAAAAACAAATTTTGATGATTGAAAAGGTTGAAGGACATGTGATTGATAACGTGTGAATAATGGATTAGTTAATTTTTCCAAAACCTGGGACAAGCCATGTGGGCTCGACATATTAGTATCATCTTAATGTCTTAGATGTTAACCATGTTACTGTTATCTATTTGAAGTCAGTCAGTGGTAACTTTCTAAACAACGATTTATGAAATTTTCGATTAGGGGAGTTTTACGGAGATTTTAGAATTTCCATTGTTTACATCAAGAACTGGTCATACTTAGAGCATCAATGAAGGTCACAAACCATTGGATAGCTGTTTCATCTTAGTATGGAAATCCTCAGCAATGCACCTCTATGACTCCACCATTGGAGATCGAATGTAGGATATTCGGGTCATGCGTGAACACTTAACCTTTAGGCCACTGAACTAACAAATCAGCCAGTCAGTTACAACGTACAACTTCGTACATGAGTACATAAGTTCAGGTTGTCATACCCCATCATCACAGAGACGCAAATGACAGTTCAAATCCAATAGTGGTAGCTACAGAGGAATTATAAGCAGTGATGGAGAAGACTAAGGTTCTAAAACATGATTCGAGATGCATAGTTCAGCAAGATAACTTTTGAAAGAGAAAGATAGAAATGATAAGGAATTCAGGTTAGCATTTGAGAGAACGCAATGAATGAATGCACCTGCACCACTGCAAACAATTATGAGCCATGTTTTTCAAGTTCTCTAACCATCGATTACTATCATCGCGTGAACGCCAACCAGGTAGTTTACACCGACCACCATGACTCAGTCCACTTGTCAATGACTTCATGGATTTGTGCCATGTTTTGGTCTGGCCACCCCTAGCTTTCTTCCAACCTATTCCTACATCGCAAAACATAGCTTGTCGAGGCAGTCGGTGGTTGGGCATACGTAACACATGTCCCAACCACCTCAACTGATGAAGTTTCACTACTTCATCAATTGATCTGCCATCCCTACCTAGTACTCATTTCCTAACGATAGCATTGCTTACTCGGTTGTCCCAAGATAAACGGAGCTAACATATACATATACTAAGAATCATAAAAGCCTTGGCTATAAGAAAATTGAAACACCTTTAAGTATTCAAAACTAGTTTGTTCTTATCCTTAACCTGCCTTGGTAATATTGATTGATTACCTAGTTGGTGTACTTTATTATCACTATTATCTTTGTTTCCTTGACCGTTTAATATGTCGTGTTGACCTGTTTATATTTTTTCCTGTACAGTATTTTAACAAGTATTCGTGTGACCAGATTGTTCCAAATGAATTGTGTAAATGTTTCATGTAAGCATGCTAACTTCCGTTTCCTAATCCCATTATCTACATTTATCAAAGGGACCAACTACTAAGTTCGTCACTAAGTATGCTTGAGACTATTACAAGTTTACCTTAGTCGATAAACGCGAACGAGACTTTTACCATCGTCCAGGTAGGCTACCTTGAATCCTAAGCTGAAGTAAAAAGGCATTGTAAGCGTAGAATGTATATTCTACAAACACCCAGCAATCACAGTACAATCAATCACACAACTCTCGTTTATTTATACATCATAGAAATGTCCTTGGGAGAGTCACAAGTATAGCACACTAAAATAACACAGTAACCAATCACAGCCAAAGATTTTCCTGGTGGGAAATGCGATCTCAAGGTCAACTGATCAGCCCATGCTCGCAAACGTGCAATCCAACATAAAGCATTTATCAAGCGAGTTCTGGGGGTCTAACGTCCCCAACACTACGGTAATGTATAGCGATGGATATTCTATTGGATTCTTACGTTTACATAAAACTTGGATTGTTCAGTGTTATTTTATTTGAAAAGTTGAAAAGTAGACTGAAATTCTTACACACCAATTTCAATTTTACAACGAAGTAATGAAAATTCAATGTTTTAATCTATCAAAGTGATTATTTTCGATTAGTTAATAAAATCATTTTAGTAGTAGTTTCGTAATTTATATCTACGTATAGATAGAAATCTTTTTCTGATCAACTATTGATCATTAGTAACTTATCAATACAAATAATACGATTTCGATTAGTTTGATTTCTTGACGAAAAAATGTTTTTATGAATAAGACACTTTTTTTTCGGGAAATTACTATTCGTTTCTTTCCGTCCAATGATTTATATTTTAGATAAATGATCGTCATATAAACTAAAATATTAGTGATATTTCTTATGAGCGTTCGTTTTATATTCGTCTATTCAAGACTTGGATCTCGTTAGTCTCTAGTGGGCTCTTTAAATAGACACCTCATTATTATTTTTATTATTTGTAGTTAACATATTGCCATATTTCTGATTAGTGACTTAGAGTAGAATTTGGATGGGACTTTCCACTGTATTTTCAAATGGAGTTATGGAGATTAGTATTTTACAGTTTTGAAATTATCAATCAATCATTGTTAGACCACCATTAGAAACCTGGAAGCAGGGGATGGCAGTTCTGTCCTGATATGGGACTCATCAGCAGTGCTCATCCACAACTCCTGCACCTTCAGTCTACCGCTCAAACGCCTAACTTCTGGACCACTGGGCGGGCATCCAATGGTGTTAATGTCGAACTCTGATCAATCTACTGAGTTTGTGAGACCTTTACTTCAAATTCATCAGTTAACTGTACTTGTGTAGTGAAGGAGAACACAGGTGAGGGCAACCGAATTGTATTTAACGAAAATTACAGAGTTACTCAGTAAAAAAAATAGGAAAACCATATCGTAACCGTTAATTTGCAAATCTTCAATCCATCATCAATCCATTGTCTGACATTTCACCACTGTTCATACGTTTCATACAAATTCCATTGTGTTCCCATTCTTCCTTTCTTGATCTTCCCCCATCTTCTCTTCTGCCAGACATTACGTTTTCACTCGCGTCATATACTACTTATAAGTACAGCGCACCATACTTGTGCCTCACAGAGTAATTTATTAATCTATATATTAACGAAAATAAATTTCACTGAATAAAGCAAGTTCACTGTATTATAGGCAATATATATATAGTTATTTACTTATTGATAAATATCTTTTGAAATGCCATTGTCAAAAAAAAAATCATTCATCTTTGGCTCCAAAATATATTTCCTGTTTTATTTTCAATGCAAAAAAAAATATTTAAGGCCAAAAATTAGTAAGACTTTATCATTGAACAGTTTGTCTAATTTGTGTTGGATAAAAATGGTGATCATAGTTAAAATAAATAAGTTGAGATAATAAAAAAAATATTATCAGAGTGATTAATGATTAAGTCAAAATTTATAAAATGATAA
>OX103976.1:14079582-14095448 GCA_944470395.2 Schistosoma turkestanicum | reverse complement strand
GTCCGCGAGACGATCGTTAGAGGGAGGACCTTGAATGACATGGCTCAACAATCGCTTGCAATGGCTCAAGGTGCATTCATTCACTGTATTCCCTCAAATCCTAACCTTCTGAATTCCTCATCACCTTTATCTTTTTCTTTTGAAGTTTATTTCACTAGATTCCACCCTTGAATAATGTCATCGAACCTTAATCTCTCCAATTCTGCTAATACTTTTACTACCTCTACTACTATGGGATGGGAATTGACAATTGCCATCTCTGTGCTCATGTGGTATGGCAACTTGAACTGATGTATGTATGTATGTACGAAGTTCTACGTTGCTGTTGATTGGTTGATTGATTGATTTGTGCTGCACACTTCGAACGAACGATTCACAGACATATACGTTCAGAAATTATATATGAGAAAAAAAGGTTAACTGAATGAATTAGAAGATGAGTGGAAAAAAAGATAATGGTAAAGTATACATTGCAGAAACCACGCTGGATAAACATTCAGTATTACCAAATGTAGAATAATTGTTAGAAAAGACTATTTTTGAATAGCTGAAGTACGTTTCAGTTTTTGTTTATCTAATTCTTCAATAATCTTTGAACGCATTTTCATATCACTACAAAGGCTGACTTGGTTTCGATGTTATGACCAGTCTTGACCGATAGAATAGTGAATTTTTAAAGTGAACAGAACTGATACTCTTTGTGGGGTTAGGATCTGAGTCATTCCACTTTGAGGTTTAGTCTATAAGCTATTTGAGCCATGACTGAACTCCAGTGTGTTAGAATATTCATCCAATATCCTAAGAGAATTCTTGCTCAATCCGTTTTGGTTAATTCATACTAGTCAATTTTATGGTCGTCCTAGATATCAATGTTACCTACTCCAGTGTTGTTGCTTATTGGTCGTCCTGACTATCAGTGTCACTTCAAATGTTGTTTCCTATTGGTTGCTTGACTGTAAATGTCATAAACTTCGATGCTGTTTCCTTTTCGACCTAACAGTATAAATACTTATTATCTGTAACCCGGATCCCTAGTCCGGGACCCTGATTCTTTTCTGGACTCGGACCTCGTACTTTATGGATGTTTGTAGAATACAGGTTCCACTTCGTATCACGTCTTCTTTTTTTTAACCAATGGGCGTTTGGACACTGAGATTAGAATAACCTATCATGTCTCCGGATCCTCGATCCTCGCTCTCGTTTACTGACTAAGGTAAACTCATAATAGTTCAAGCCTATCAAAATTATCTGTGTACGTTCATGCGTAACGCAGTGAGTCTGGGATATTCACATTGATGATTGGTCAGTCAGCAGTGATCATTGTCAGTATGGCTTATTGTTAGCGCACATAGATTTCTGTCAATCAATATAGAATGTGATCAATAGCATAAGTGACTTAGTATCTCGAGTACTATGTTGCGTTAGTTGACCGAAGTTAATAAGTAGGAATTTTTGTTAGATTTGGGTTTCGTGTTGTTTGATTACGTCAGTGGAATCTTCTCTAACAAGGAAGTTGGGTGATTGCGTTTCGAATCCTACACAAAGAATCGGTTCTGCCAAAATTATATATGTGCCTTATTAACGTGTTTCTAACTAGCACGAAACTAGAGTTCAGGGTTTTTTTAGACTAATTGCGACCACCTAGCATTTACATATAGTACATATTGATGTCGAATCGCTTAGACTATTTGACAATTTACAACTTACAACAGCAAATATTCCATGTATTACGAAAAGACAATGAAATTAACTACCATAACTATACATACATACATATATATATTCATATATCAAAACTCACCTTATTGGTCGTCGAGTTATATAACGTGTTCCATCTGGACGTTTTTTAACTACCCATTCCATCATATTCCAATTATCCATTGGATAAACTTGTCCAGATGGTGGTAGACCAGCAGTTGTAATTGTAGACAATGCAGCCGTAGAAGATGAAGAAGAAACTACACCTCCAGTGGTGGTGGTATTCACAGTGGCATTGTGTAATTGTTTCGTATGACATGTTGCTGATGTATACAATGGATGAGGATAAATTAAAGGATTATTTGTGACATAATCCAAATAGCCTACAGAATATAAATATGGATTGAACAGTTTAGAGTGTGATGAATTTTCATTGGTAAAGGGCAAGTTATTGGCATTTGTAATAGGTGACCAATAATTCGGTTTCAATAAGAGATGAGAATTATCTTCTGTTCTATTTGTGGATAAGCTTGACTTGGCATTGCATGAATTGATTGATATATGTTTCGGTGGATGTTGTTCATTGATCGGTTCATCGTGTATTGTTACCGATGCATATGGTGTTTCATAGATATCGGAAAGAATTGGTTCACCATTCTAGACAAAAAAAATAATCACAATAATAAATCATACAGAAATAGATGAGGTATAAAAGAATTGTTTTCCCACCTCATTGATAAAGTCAATAGTGCCTTCTTAGTAGGTTGAGCAATATTTCTTCTTCACATGAATTCTTCTAATATTTTCAGGTAAGGATACGCATTGTACACGTCCCAATGATACTAGTCAAAGGGCAGTTCACAATGTAATTATTCGATTTAGTTTAACATAAAACTTAGAGATGCAATCAATGTTAGACCACCATTAGAAACCTGGAAGCACTGGACGGTGTTAATGTCTACCTTGATCAATTCACAGAGTTGCGCAACCTCATACACAATATTCGGTAGTAGTTACTGTCTACACCCGAACAGGTTGAACTTCACTGTTCACGACTTCCCACTAGAACTCGGAGAAGATTCCTCACGAAGCTAGTCACCAGTGAGCACAGGTAATTTGCATTACGGGGTTGTGAAGATTGTTAACTTGCACATTTTTGAAACCATTAGATACCGGCTCAGTGGTCCGATGGTTAATCGTTCGCGCACAATACCGAAGGTCCTGCGCTCGAATCCTGAGGGGTGCATGAGTCCTGGATGGGCACTGCTGAGGAGTCCCATACCTGGACGAAACGGCCGTCCAGTGCTTCCAGGTTTCTAATGGTGATCTAACATTGATCGATTCATGGTTTCAAAAATGTGTAACTTAACAATCATCACAACCCCGTAATGTTATCTGTATAACTTTTTGTCGATAAAGTTGTGATTATTAATCCCTTTGTATGGAGTTTGATCGGTATTAAAGACTATTTAAAGGTTATATTAGTTACACAGCCCCAAGATAAATTAATATAGATAGTTCAGTCTCACACAAGGTCAGTTACGATTTGAGCTGATAATCGGAATCATCTCAGACTATGAAACTTGATGGAACAGGTTCTCATTTCACAGGGAGTTTCAGTTCTTACGGTAGAGTTAAATACTGTTGAAGAGTGCGAACTAACATGGGACATATGTTTTGGGGACGTTAGATCCCCAGAACTCATTTGATAAAGGTCCTAATTTTGGCTTTTATGTTTTAGCGAATGGGCTGATCAGTTGACCCTGAGATTACATATCCCACCCGTGAAATCCTTAATTGTTACTGGTTGATGTGTTATTTTAGTATGCTGTTTTTGTGGCTCTCCCAAGGATGTTTCTAGGATGTATAAATAAACTCGATTTGTATGCTCTTGAACCTCATATTTGCTGGGAGCTTGTAGAATACACTTTCTATGCCACATCAAGACTTCTTCTCCTACTTAATGGGGACTCGGGATGCTTGGATTAAAGTAGCTTATCGTGTTACTGGCTCCTTTGACTTCGCTCTTGTTTACCGAGTAAGGTGAACTCGTAATAGTTTCAAGCATATCATTATGTTCAGAGTTTCCTACAGATCTCTTTAAACCGCCTAACACAAATTTGATTACTTAGTTGTAAGTCATATTTTAGGTGAACAGATTAATCATACTTTCCAGGGAGTCACATTTCATTGGTAGCATCTCTGATTGATAGTTGGTGACATGAAATTGATTCCTACGGGTACAAAATTTTGTATGAAGTATCTCCACCTGATATCGATCTCAAGGTAATAAACTGATTAGTGATAAGTAAAGACGTTAGTGATTTAAACTGTTGAAATTCAACAGTGTCCATAAACCCCTCTATACTAATTTTAATCATTTGTTATCAAGTGACTAGCTTCAAAATCCAATCTCTATAGAGAAGTCATGATCAGTGGAGTTCAGCTATGCCGGATGTGAAGAATTTTTCTGCAGCAATAATGCGGGATAGTAGTACAGTATCATGAACTGATCGATGTCAGATATGTACATAACATAATACCAGCTCTGTAGTCTGAGTTTTGAGAGTTCATGTGCGTTAGTGAAGAGTGTGGGTTGCATCCTCAGTGATAGGGCACCAAATGCATATTAGTTAGGAGTCTCACACTACAGAGAAACTACTTTCGTTTGCTTCTTCGGTTTTAATGTTAGTCTAGATGTAATCAGTTCATGAATTGAACTATGATAATTTGTGGATGTCCATACTTTTGATCAAATGAACTGAATTACTATCACATAGAAACTACAATATAATCATTTTAGAAATATGTACTATAAACTAATCTAAAACAAGTACATGACATTTATCTCATTAAATTCAAGTCTAATATACAAATAGATAGAGAGAATCTTTGATAAATACTACTAATCAAATGTCATGGTCACCTTTGTTAAAAACGACACATATTTGTGTTAGTCAATTAACAATCGATACGATCATTCAAACTTGTATTACTCAGTATTCTTAATAATCTTTTAAAAGATATTTTTCTCAGACAATCATATGTGTTATTCTTATATATTAAAGTAAATATTATACTTTTTTGTAATAAATAATTTGATTTCGTTTAAAATGTAAAGTCATACATATGTGTGTGTGTGTGTATAAACGTATACAAACAAATGAACACACTATGAATTGAACATTGAACACTTGAACACTTTTTTTTCCAAAACAAAAATGCCCAAGGTGTATGATTCAAAAAAAAATTCTTTGTTTAAGTTTTCATCATAATAAAATGTCAAGTTTATAAATTATTATTATTATATTATGATTATTATTACTAGTACGATTAGTTTTCCTTTCATAATTATCTATGTATATTTTTTTCCCTTCAAAATGTCGAGAAATTCCCGCCCCCGCCTAATTTAATATTTAGAAATTCATAAATTATAAAATTTATTTTTTTCCAAATAAAATTGCATGTACTTGATATTTTGACAATGATTTTCCGTTTTTTTAATTAGTCAATAAGACAAAATGAATCAGCAGAGTTAAACAAACATTATAAACCCCTATTGAACATTGATTGAGTTAGTGGTCTAAAAGTTCAACGATTGTTACAAGGTCAAAGAACTTTGATTTGTTCTTCTGTGAAAAGAGCAATGATGCTTATCGCCGATAAATACTGTTACAATGAAACAGCTTATTAGTATGAATCGTGGTTTTAATTAAGATTAATCAGTGATTATTTTTTTCTCAATAAACATATAATTATATTTAGAAATTACATGAAAACAATCATGTAAAAATTTGTGGCAAATATGATTTCCAGTGATCAATCATTATCAACACTCTGTCAATTAATTATATAACCGGTAGTAGAGTGATCACTGTAGAGTGAAAAATTGTCTAAAGTTCTATGAAAATTATAATAATGATGAGTTTATGATCGGAAACTAAAGTAAATAAGGCAGTAAGTACCATGATCTGTTCAATGCTCCAGTTCACAAATATCAATTTATGAGCATTAAAAAAAGTTTCTCTATTTTTTAGATTTGTAGTAATTAAACAATTATGTCTTTTAACCATATGCATTGATATTGTTTAGAGAAATATCTTCACAAACAATGATGAATGCAATGATTGAGAAACAAATGTACCAGTGTAGTGAAGGAGAACACAGGTGGGGCAACCGAATTGTATTTAATGAAAATTACAGAGTTACTCAGTAAAATTGGAAAACCATATCGTAAATCGTTCATTTGCAAAATATCAGTCCATCATATCGAACTGGACTGTTCCTGTTGCAAAACATCAATCCATTGTCACTATTCATGCGTTTCATACAAATTCCATTGTGTTCCCACTTTTCCTTTCTTGATCTTCCCCCATCTTCTGCTGCCGGACATTACGTTGACACTCACGTCATATACTACTTATAAGTAGCTCGCACCACAGTAGTACTTCACTAGTTCCCATATAATTCTCTTCATCTTTTTATGCCTTTTGGCGAAACGAAAGATTTTTTTTACAAAATTCGTACACAGTAATGTATACAGTAAAGGAAAGAGATATATTAAGAGTAAGTCAGTATGTAGAAACATGTGCTGGTGATTATGATTGTCAGTCGATCACTATAAATATTTGTGAGTCAAAAGCATAAAACCATAGTTGATGTTGCAATTACTCATTTTTCATACTGACAGTTTTTCACTGTATGGTTTAGAATAAAGTGATTTTTAGTATCATCAGTAAAAGTATTGATTTTTTCGCATGCGGTAACCTTAAACGAAAAATTAGAAACGATAATCCCATTCAAGCTTCAACTGATATCCTGACAACATGAATTGGAAAAAATGAACACAGGTGTATCTAATTTACTAGAGTTCATTCGAGGTTAAACATATTAGTCAGTAATCAGTGACATACAATCTGGTTCAGGAAATGCATCAGTTTAAGTTGAGTTATCGAATATCCATACAACTATATTACAAGTTAGAACAACACATATATAAGCGAACAATATTACTGTTTTCGATTAGATCGTAATCAAGCTTTACTGTAATGTACCTGAATATTTGGAAATGTTAAACCGATCAAGGCAATTTATGAGTCAACAATCACGACGGAATGAAATAGATTCCGTCACTACACACATAATAGGCAAAAGTATAAGTTGATAATAGTAGGAAGACAGGTGTACTGTGATAGTAGTAAGAAAAATAAAAGTTCTACCAATTATTAGAACATTCAATGCAGCCAAACTTGCATTGACCTTCTCAAGTCGACCAGTGATGTCTACCCAAACGAAGGATAAGTTACCTGAGTTGGCCTCCTCTATGTGCATTTACAAATTCAGCTGCTCCTGTGGAGATAGCTAAATCGGGCGTACTACCAGGTAACTTAGTGAACACCTCCCAGCATGGTTTATGAAGGACCATTTGAAAACAATACACAGTGCTGTCTTGGTGGTGGTTTTTGGTCTAAAAGTTCAACGATTGTTATAAGGTCGAAGATTTTTGGTTCGTTCTCGTGTGAAAAGGCCAATGATGCTTACCGCTGATAAATACTGTTACAATGAAACAACTTATCAATGTGAGTTGTGGTTTTAATTAAGATTAATCAGTGATTATTTTTTCTAAATGAACATAAATGCGTTTAGAAATTACATGAAAACAATCATGTAAAAATTTGTGACAAATATTATTTCCAGTGATCAATCATTATAAACACTCTATCAATTAATCATATAACCGGTAATAGATTGATAACTTTAGAGTGACAAATTGCTTAAAGTTCTATGAAAATTATAATAATGATGAGTTTATGACCGGAAACTAAAGTAAATAAGGCAGTACCATGGTCTGTTCAATGTTCTGGTTCACAAATATCAATTTATGAGCATTAAAAAAAGTTTCTCTATTTTTTAGATTTGTAGTAATTAAACAATTATGTCTTTTAACCATATGCATTGATATTGTATGGTTTAGAATAAAGTGAATTTTATTATCACATTTTTGAAACCATGAATCGATCAATGTTAGACCACCATTAGAAACCTGAAAACACTGGACATTAACACCGTTGAATACCGGCTCAGTGATCCGTTGGTTAGACGTTCGCCTACAATACCGAAAGTCCTGGGTTCGAATCCTGTGAGGTGCAGGAATCGGAGATGCGCACTGCTGATGAGTCCCATACCAGAAAGAAACGGCCTTCCAGGTTTCTAATAGTGGTCTAACAATGATTGATTGATGATTTCAAATGTGTATTGTCTAAATGTCGATCGTTTAGACTCTGTGGAATGAATCTATGAAAATTAAATCAGTCTATCAAAATAAAATTAGTCTACTCTTTCGTCTTGTCAAAGAATTCCTCATCTTTTCCTTGTAAATATTTCATAAAGTGATACTTTAACCTTTTTTGAAACCATGAATCGATCAATGTTAGACCACCATTGGAGAAACCTGGAAGCACTGGACGGCCGTTTCGTGTGCGCACCCACGACTCCTGCATCCCGCAGAATTCGAGCCCAGGACCTTCGGCATTGTGCGTGAACGCCCTAACCGTTAGACCACTGATCCGGTATCTAACAGTGTTAATGTCTAACTTGATCAAATTTAACCTTTGACAATGTAAGTAAGTAAGTAAACAATACATTCATTACTATCATATAAGCTTGTTTACTGTCTAATTGCCATGAATTATTTTCAAATATTATCCATAAATCCCAATGAATTATATTAAAAATTTATGTGAATCATAATTTTCTGTTGACGTTGGTGTCACTGATGATGATACCCTTGTACACACTGACTGATAGTTGTGCGTATGTATATATATGTGTGTGTGTGTGCAGAGTGTACATTACACTTATAACTGTGTACAGAACAACATGTACAATACATCATACATACATACGTCTATGTAAATGTACACGTATACAATGTATTATTTGGCTAGCAAGTGATTTATACTTTTATTTTAAGCATCATGAGGCTTATTCCTTTGTCTATTTGTGCTTGCAAAAATGGAAAAACAAAACAGGAGGGGGGCAACAATGAAATAAGTGACAAGAAATAGAAGAAACTAAGAAGTGGATGGAGTAAGAGCATTATTTATACCAACTGGAATTTATTTAGCCAATTGTCTTTTTGCACTATCTTTCTTCTCCGTCTTCTACATCATTAACTGACTTTGATGCATTTGATTGACTCAGATTTTTGCTCTAGACAAGAGTCGTGTGCCTATATATATGCATATTCACATGATGCTTAATGATTTCTGTGTTCTTTCATACTGTGTACTGTCTTACTGATTTCCCTACTCTTTCCTCTGGATATTCTCGATAATGATGATGATGATGATGATGATGATCTGTTTTGATAATTTCGCCAAACAGTTTGTTGATTACAATCACATTGGATGTTTGACAAAAACGTTGTGTTTTCATGTTAGAAACTTGGAAAATATGAAATGTTCAATGTGTGCAAAACACATTTATCTCTATAAGTCTAATTGAAAAAAAATCATAAAATGTGCTCACTAGTGGTGACTAGGTTCGTGTGGAAATTCTCGGAATTCTAGTGAGAAGATGTGACTATTGTATAGTTCAACCCTGTTTGGTGTAGGTAGGCAGAAAATACCGAATACAAATGTGTGAAGTCGCTTAAAATCTGTAGATTGGTCAGAGTTGGATGCTGGCCCAGTAGTCCGACGGTTAGGCGTTCGCGTGCAACACCGAATGTCCCTAGGTACGAATGCTGAGAGATGCAGGAGTCTTGAATGAGCACTGCTGATGAGTCCCCTACCAGGACGAAACGGCTGTTCAGTGCTTCCAGGTTTCTAATAGTGGTCTAACAATGAGTGATTGATTATTTCAATGAGCAACAAACACTCATCTCCTTAATTCTAACTGAAAAATTTGCTAATTATTCAAAATTATGATACATATTATTTCTGGTTTCTAACAGTAATATTATTAGTATGGGTATGAGTAGTAATTGAGTGTAAATTACTCACAAGGCAGCTTATGAATAGTATGCACTTAATTAGCGCGGAGTGTCGCCCTGAAGTTACTGAAGAGTTTTGGAGACGGATATGTCGCAACCAGTATTTTGAAGGCTAAAAGACATGTGGAAGAAGACAATGAAAATAACCTCGTAAACTGTGTCTTTTCCTAGTAAATAACTTATCCCATCTAGTCTTGGCATTTGCGTCGTTTTTTATAGTAGCTGTAGTAGGAGTTTTCAAGTGGTACTATGTTTTTGTATTTAGCTTTTTCTTGTACAACTAACTATGAACACTTAAAATTTACCAAAAAACATTCGAAAGTGTGGAGTAACACTAGAGCTATTTCATCTTGAGAAATTAATCTCAGAGGTGTGAATCCACCATTTCAATAAAGCCCGCTTCATTTAAGTTTCACGATGCAAGTTAAACATTCAAGCCACTACTCAACCAGCATCTAATTGTTTGAAGTTGAATAAAATCACCATCATAATACTACTTCTACCTCAGACTAAGTACATGCCATTTATCACAACCCGCATGGTTTCAACAAGAGATCAGAATTCTAATAGTTTAAAGATGTTATAAGCTAAATACAACCTTATGAACATTACTCATCATAATTATTTCATGAATTGAACGATTTGTGTTTTATATACGAAGGAATATAGTTTATAAATGTGTACTTTCTTTCAATGAGGAATAACACTTTATAAGGGGCTACACGCAAAAGGTTGAGGAGTTATTGGAATTTTTGTTGAGCAATCGTACTACAAACAGTTACTGATCACTAATATAAGTTGAGATCATTCCATAATACCTTTGAATAATTTGATGTAATTTTGTTTCATTTGAGGCTATAAGATTTTTAATTCAACTGCATTTTAACCTTATGGATGTATAGATTGCTTAAGAGTTTCAAACCATGACAAGATAATTTAAGATGGATATCATTTCAAAATCTATGCGACAAAGTTTAATTGACAGTTCAACCAAGAAGCAATTGCTTCAGTTAAGGGAGTTCAATTCATTTTTATGGAATAATGTAAACGAGAACTCAAACAGTAGTCATGATAGGCTAACAGATTTCAAACCTAGGGAGCTTGGATTTATGGAGCAGCAGCAGTTTATTGACAATCAAGGTGGTTCGGATGCAGATGTAAAGTCGCAGATCGGCAGAGCAGTGGTTGCATTTCTACAAATGAAAAACATCTGGACCTCAAAACAACTGTCAATAAACACCGAAATCGGTACAAATGTCAATACAAATGTCAACACAGTTCTACTTTATGAAGTGGAAACTTGTAGAACTACCAAAGCCATCATCCAGAAGATTCAAGTATTCATTAACAATTGCCTACGCAAAATACTTCAGATCCGTTGGCCAGACACCATCAGCAACAATCTACTGTGAGAAAGAACAAACTAGATTCCAGTGGAGGAGGAAATCAGGAAGAAGCGCTGGAAGTGGATGGGACATACATTGCGGAAAGCACTTAACTTCGTCAAAAGACGTGCCCTAAATTGGAAGGCGAAAGGAAAAGAGAGAAACGGAGACAGACATGAAAAGAATGAACAAAATTTGGACAGAAATGGAAAGGCAGGGCCAGGACAGAGTAGGTTGTAGAATACTAGTCGGCAGCCTATGCTCTGTTGTGATCTAACAGGCGTAAGTAAGTAAGTAAGTGATTAAGCAGTCTATAAGTTGATCAACCGTCAATTTTTCTACCCACACTTAAAGCAAGTATTCAAGTCACAAAAGTCAAAAATTTCAAAACGCCAACATCAAATAAATGCTTGTTACCTTCACTTGAATTACTTTACAAGTATAATTATCAAATGAATTCAACTTACTGTTAAATTTGTCTTTTCCATATTGATCGATTCATTGAAATGTGTTAATGGTTGATGACATAATGCTGATGATGCGTTTACTGTCCGTTGTTGTTGTTGATGTTGCTGCTGCTGTTGTTGTTCACTTGAATTCAATGTGATTCGATTTGTTAATGCACAACAGAAATTATCATAGAATTCATATGAATGAGGTTGTTGATTTGTTTTATATTGATTATGCATGGATGTTATTGTGTGTATGGGAATATTTTTCGTTAAGATTTCTTCTTCTGCTGCTTCTGCTTCTTTTTCATTTAAAGTTGTCGTTGGCATACAGTTCATTGATGATAAATGATTCATTTGATAAGTTAAAGGATTTAAACATTCATTACAACAACATAATGATGTCGTGGTAGTAGAAGTAGAAGGATATAATGGTAAATATTTGTCGATCGTTTTAGTTTTTAACTTTTGATTTAATGAAGGAGATTTTTCAGAATTGTCTAAAAATGTGCAATACATAATAATATTAATAATTACAGTCATTATGTTAAAATTAATGATTTGCATGAATGAAGTCAAATAATCACAATGTGGTGCGAGCTACTTATAAGTAGTATATTAGGTGAGTGTAAACGTAATGTCTGGCAGCAGAAGACGGGGAGAGATCAAGAAAGGAAGAATGGGAACACAATGGAATTTGTATGAAACGCATGAATAGTGAAAATGGATTGATATTTTGCAACAGGAACAGTCCAGTTCGATATGATGGATTGATATTCTGCAAATTAACGATTCTCGATATGGTTTTCCGATTTTACTGAGTAACTCTGTAATTTTCGTTAAATACAATTCGGTTCCGCCACCTGTGTTCTCCTTCACTACAACAATAGTTGGACGACCATCTTAGAAACATGGAAGCATTGAACGGCTGTTTCATCCTGGTATGGGACTGACTGATCAACAGTGCGCATCCACAACCTCCGCACCTCGCAGGATTCGAACCCGGGATCTTCAGCCTTGCGCGCGAACACCTAACCTCTGGACCACTGGACCGGCATCCAATGTCAAATGTGTCGGGTGTTGGCAGTAACTAAGCAAGACAAATGGGAGAGGTTGTGAGAAATCTCTAGATTGATCAGAGCTAGACATTAACACCGTTGAATGTCGGCTCAGTGGTCCAGAGGTTAGGTGTTCTAGCGCAAGTTAATGGTTGTCTAACCTACATCTGTTAGTGACTTTAATAAAGTAAGAATTTTAGTTATCTATGAATTATTACCTATGAATTATCTCACACTACTAATGGTGTAAGGCAGTCAATAGCTTTTAACGGATAACACATCAGAGCGTTTGAAGTAAAATGGTCTTAAGTTCAAATCGCAGTGTAAATAGTAGAATTCAAGTTCATTCCGCTGATGAGTAGAAAAGCATTTTCTGCAATCCATTGTTAGTCACAATCGATCTATTCTATTTAGGAATTTATTGTTAAATAACTGAAATGCGAAAATGAAATAGAATTTTCTGAAACTTGATAGCCTCAGCACTAAGCCTTTGAGAGTTATAAGTAATATCTTCTCCAATTTGTTGATTTCAGTAGTTATAACCAAATAACTTAGTGCTCTTCGGTGTATCAGAAAGAAATCTCTATGTAATTTTAATCAATTCATAATATATCAACTCTTTAAGTCTAGCGAGTAATCCACTCTTACCGACAGATTTAAATTTCTCCTATAGTGAAGCAGAGGATGTGCAGTGCTGAAAAGTCTCATTAAAAAAAAGCCCAAAATAGCTGCTCCATTGTATCTTCTAGTGTTTTTCTAATAATTATCTAACTAAACTAATGTGCTTTCAACAAACTAGTCATCAGTGGCAAAACTACATGGATTACACTGCATCAGAACCTAACCGATCATATTTGTATCAACAAAAAAGTTCAGAAGAACCATGTAGGACATTGGCGAATCAATAGATGAAGTAATGAAACTTCATCAGTTGAGGTGGTTGGGACATGTGCTGCGTATGCCTAACCACCTACTGCCTCGACGAGCTTTGTTTTGTAGTGTAGGAGTAGGTTGGAAGAAAGTTAGTGGCGGCCAAACCAAAACATGGCACAAATCCATGAAGTCACTGACAAGTGGACTGAGTCATGTTGGTAGATGTAGACTACCTGGTTGGGGTCCACGAGATGATAATAATCGATGGTTAGAGACCTTGAACGACATGGCTCAAAATCGTTTGCAATGGCGCAAGTGCATCCATTCGTTGTGCTCTCTCAAATCCTAATCTTCTGGATTCTTCAACGCCTCTAGTTTTGACTTTCTAAACTTTTCTCATTGAATCATACTTCTTGAATAATATCTTCTCATCCTAACCTCTCCGATTACTTCTAATACCTTAACTACCTCTTCTACTATTGGATTTGAATTGACAATTACATCTCTGTGCTGATGTGGTATGGCAACATGAACTGATGTACTTACGTACGAAGTTCTACGTTGCATCTGACTGACTGACTGACTGACTGACATTTGAACAAAGAGAGTCGTTAACATAGACTCAGATCATCGCTTGCTTGTCGCCAAACTGAAACTGAAACTCAAAAAATGGTGTCATGAATTATTTCTTAAAAATAAACCAAAATTTTAATCTTAATTTTACACGTTAACAATGATTGTCTAACCTAGATCTGTTAGTGATAAGTATGAAAGTATAAAACAGTCAAATAATGCCAACTAACCTTCTCTCATCAAACATTTCTGTGAATTCTGTTCCGATAGGCAATTAGCATTATGTAATAATTGTTGTTGATGATAATAATCGGATTTATGAAATTTCATATTTGATTTGCATAAAATATCTTTTGTAAAATTCACATGACGTTTTTGTTCATTCAATGAATTGTTGTCATTCATGCAATCAAATGTGTTATTTACTTTTAAGTTATGATTATTATTATTATTGTCGGATGTTGACGGTAATTGTTCATTGGACGATTCATGATGATGATGATGATGATGATGATGATGATTTCTACTAGAAGTTATTGATGATGAAGATGATAATGTAGTTGATATAGAAGATACTACTGTTGCTGCTACTGGTGAATCGAATTGACGAATTGGTGTGTAATATGATTCAGTATAATGTATATTTAAATCAGGATGACTATATTTATTACTGATTTGATTACTATGAGTAGTATATTGTGAATTACCATCAATGGACCAATTAGATGATGGACTAAATGAATCATTTGATGTTGTAATCTGATGATGATGATTATTAGTACAGTGTACTTCACTAGAATTATACTGACGACTATGATGATGATGATGGTGAGGATGAGGATTATGATGATAAGGTTGACGGTAATGATGAGCTTCAGGAAGGATTGCAGATAATGATAATAGGGAACCGCCTAAATCAGATAATGAAGCAGCTATGCCTCCTTCTATGTTATTCTCATTATAATGTAAATGACTAATTGTTTTTGTAGGATATTGTACATTACTACTAGTATTTTCAGTGTTAAAACGTTGATCAATAAGACTTCCATTACTTGAATTGGGATTATTAGTAGTATGATTACTACTAATAATATTATTATTATTATTATTCACATTCTCATTGCTATTCATTGTAAAACTATGATTATCATTGATTAATGAATCGTTTTGACTTTTTCTACTCTCACTAGTACAATATGCACTTGTATCTCCACTACCATTTAATCTGTGCTGTTCTAAATTGTCAAGATACATTGAATCAGGTTCAATGAGCTTAGAATTTGTATCAGCGCAGAATGTAGTTTGTTGTTGTTGCTGTTGTCTAGTCTGTGTATCAGGACGTTCTGAAGAAACTGGACGATCTATAAATGTAACAGAGTTGAAAATAATATATTTTTAGAGGATTTTATTTGTTTAATGTGTATAATACATATATGCTAACATAGAAAACAGACCACAGTTAGATAGTCGTAGAAGACTGGAACTCTTCAGTTGTTTATGCATTCGTTACCCAGTCACACGGGATCAAGAAATTCTAGCTGTTGTGTTAAACGATTCATCTTTAGATTATTCAACTGTCATCTAATTATTTGTATTGCTAGCTTTAGTCGATCCAGGATATTGCACAATCCTGTTACATTTACTTCTGTGGGTAACTGTCTCATACCTGACTTGTTTTTAGCGATTATGCACACACTTTAAGAGGTCAAACCGCCAATACATCATGGTAAGAGTTTCATATAAGAAGTTTTATGCAAAATAACAGTATAGAATTGACAAGAGGACCTAGAAATAGATTTCGTGCAAGTTAGATAGATATATACATAGTTATAAG
>OX103976.1:14057016-14079086 GCA_944470395.2 Schistosoma turkestanicum | reverse complement strand
AAATAAGCAAAATGAATCTGTAGTCAGTTACTAGTATCCTATCTACTAACGTTCGACCGCCGTTTCAACCGAGATATCAAATTTAGGAGTGTAAATAGAAATGGTTCTTTATTTTGGCAAGTTGAGGTCAAATGAATGATTTTACTCGGATCACGTAGGCGTTTTCCGCAGACCTAGCATACATCAATGGCGCGAGATTCTAAAGTTCTATTTGAGGAAGTTTGTTATCTTATTCGGCACAAGGTTCGGACATTAAGATCTCCAATGTGTAGTTTAGGGTGCGATTTCAGGAGACCGGGAATAACGATTCGCGTACTCGAATCGTTTGCATCAGCTGCGCGAAATGGTAAAGGAGTGAGAGAAGGATTGGTCGTGGAGATAAGAAAGTTATTAGGAAGTGTAGGAAAGAATTGACTGTGACCGATTCGGTCTCGTTTGCTGTTATGGGTATGAGGGCGGACGTCACTTCCCTGCTGCCCACGCCGTAGAAGGGCAGTTGACGAGGAACCTGAAAAAGAAGATAGATTAGCGTTGACCTTAGCGACCTAGTCACTTTTTATTCAAAATGATGATGAACGTGTCAGGAAAATTAAGGAGTCTATGAAAATGATAATATGAGATCCAGATTAGTTGAAGAGCTGAATTCATGGCTACTAAGTAGACGTTTTCAACCACCTCCAGCCACTTCGATATGAGAAAGCGAGTAGTACCATTAACTCTTTATATATTGGTTTACTCACATCAAAATTGAGCCTACAAAAAGACCAAATAATATTTTTATTTCCTCCTGGACACAGAAAAATCTACAGTGTTGCCTTTTGAAATATAAATTGCTTCGGTTTTCAAATGTTGAAAATCATTGACGATTCTCCTACGAACTTATGTCAATGAAAATCAGAATTAGGATATAAATTACTGGTCAAAAACTAAACTGAAAATACTAAAGGTCATTATAAAGGAAAATTTGGAAATCTAAATCGACGATATACTACACAATCTTCGAAATGTTAGCGTAAAAGAAATCTAGCTTACTCTAGATGTCTCTAAAATCAGTTGATGGTTAGTGGATTAAATTCAAAAAATCTTCTCAAACTACTTAAATTCTCAAAAGTAGGGTACTTCGAAATGAAAATTTATGTTTTAAAGTTCCTACCACTATAACAAAGAGATGTGAATTGGTTCTCATCAGGCTCTATAATTGCGTTCAGACTATTAATCAAAAAGTAATCTATTTTTAAGGCAAATTTATTTGGATAGATCAAAGTAACGAATTCAGGGTGGCTCGTAAATGTGGAAATGACTAGTATGTAATGTGTCCTTGAATCTGCTTGTCAATAAATAAATACTGATAACGTAGGTTGAGAAAAACAATCATATATGATCATTAATGAGATATCAAGCCAGGTAAACAGGTGACTGCATTAAAACTAAACAGAGAGAATCCAACTCACACATTGGTCGCTATTCAGTGAACAGTAAATGTAAATGTTTCAGTCCTAAGAGCCATTAGTCATGCCCCAAACAGCTTATTGGTAACATCATAGACTGTTAAGTCGGGTAACAACCCGGCAGGAAGCATTAGTTTCTTTAAAACTGATAACTGTCAAGAGATACAAAATCCAGGCCAAACAGGGTTGTCTACAGACTACTACATCAAATTACTAAAATTAACGAAATGAAATGTTTGTTCAAAGCTTATGTAATACATAAAACCATGTGAATGAAGATAATTCTAAGAAACAAGCGTTTTAACAACAAGATGAAAACTAATTAGACGGGCAGTCTGATACGCTGGAATAATAAGACAGTGGCTTTCTCTCCTAAGGAATAAGATGCACAACAGTGGTTGAAAATGACTCGGTTTTCTATAAATACGGGTGAATGTGTAGATGTTTATCAATTCAATTTAGCCAATACAGATTCTTTCACACTCAAAGTAGCTGGTTTAAAGTCGTGTGTAGGAAGCTTCTGTGTCGTAATTAGAACCGAATAGCGTACAACACAACCTAACCACCGGTATAGGTCACATTGTTAATTTTAAAATCTTAAGAAATTAGTGTTACCGGCTTGTACATAAAGTGAAGACGAATCTCTTAGCCATCACTAAAGTATATGTAACACTGTCAATGGCACATTTTGCCATAGAACAACGCCAAAAATTTATCATAATAAAAACAATTGATTACCTATTTCTGATTAACAGAAGAGAAACATTATGCTTATATTCGATAATATGACTAATACTCTATTATTGATCCATGAACATATCTAATATCCTTCAGTCTGTTGTCCGTGACTAATAGCTAAAAATCTAATACATACAAAATACACGATATTGATAAAACATTATGTTACTGTTACGCATGCACGTGAACATGTCAGTTGATATGCTTGAACTATCATGAGTTTAGCTTAGTCGGAAAACGAGAGCGAGGATCCGGCGACACGACAAGCTACTTTATTTCCGATTTTCCCAACCCCCCTTTTAGTAAAATAAGAAGACTTAATATGAAGTAGAACCTATATTCTACAAGCATCCAGAAAGTACGAAGTCCGAGGCCAGAAGACGATAAAAATCCCGGACTAGGGATCCGGGTCCAGGTCATAAAACGTTATAGACAATGCGTAGTTATACAGTTAGGTCGAATAGGAAACAACATTGAAGCATGTGATATTGACGGTAAAGACGACCATAATATTGACCAATAGGAACTGACTAATAGAATTATACTTACAAAAATAATTCCCTTAGGATATTTGATGAATATCCTAACAGTTACTTTCTCAATTCAGCAGAATATGAAAACTGACCACTGAAATCAGTTAAAGGAAGAAAACAACAGTTACCTTTTATATTTTGTTAAAATTGTTAGTTAACTTGGTTCCTACAGTATATAATTGGAAGAATATCGTCAATTCTTTCAATTAGAGTTATGGAGATCACTACTTTTACAAATAGAAATCATGAATTAATCACCGTTAGACCACTATTAGAAACTTGGAAGCACTGGACGGCCGTTCCGTCCTGGCATGGGACTCATCAGAAGTGTACATCCACGACTCCTGCTACTCGCAGGATTCGAACCCAGGACCTTCGGTCTTGCGCACGAACGCCTAACCTCTGGACCGGCATCCAACGGTGTTTTGATGTCTAACTCTGAACTCACCCATTTGTACTCGGTAGATACACCCGACAGAGTTGAACTCCACTGGTCACGTCTCCTCACTAGAACTCCGAGAATTTCCTCACGAAGCTAGTATCTAGTGACCACATTGTATCATTCATGACTTCTATGTGTAAAAATTTCTTTATTAATTACTCATGATAGTACCCGAAGATTAGGCCTACGGGTTAGGTTTTAAATGACAGAAGAATGAGTGACCTACAGGATAATTTCTCTCGATTGCTCATGACATTTTATCATTCATATTTTGTGCTTATATTCTGTATATGAACGTATTATTTTTACTACAGGAAAAATATATATATCGGTGCTGTCAATCTAATGAGCAGTCACCAGTCAGCTACATCATTTCGTTATCAGTCAGTCAGTTACAAAGTAGAACTTCGTACGTAAGTAAATCAGTTCAGGTTGCCATTCCACATTAACAAAGAGACGCAACTGTCAGTTCAGATCGCATAGTGGTAGCGATAGTAGAAGTATTAGCAGTAATGGAGAAGATTAGGGAGCGAAGATATGATTCGAGAAGTATAATTCAGTAAGATAAATTTAGAAGGAGAAAGACAGAGATTATGATGAGTTCAGAAGGTTAGAATTTGAGAGAACACGAAGAGTGGATGCACTTGAGCCATTGCAAACGATTTTGAGCCATGTCGTTCAAGGTCTCTAACCATTGGTAACTTTCGTCTCGCAGACCTCAAACAGGTAGCCTACATCTACCAACATGACTCAGTCCACTGGTTGTTTTATGAACCATCTAACACTGTAATTATTATTGCAAATGACCAGAGATACAGAATGTATACTGACTGGATAAATATGACAGTGTATGTTAAGTTTAGTCTACTAAACTAGCTTCGGGGACGCATACACCTGTGCTACTTTAATTGAGTTAGATCCAAATCCTCTGAAGTTATAACCACAACTACAGCTATTTTGTGGCATTATATAGGTAAATGTGAGCCTCTCTTCAGAGTCCAGGTTTATGAAGTCTTAGATTTAGATCTTCGTGGTAGTGGATATAGTTAAGTACTCAGTTTTCAAGATTTAGGTCGCAGGTCATACGACACCAACTTCAGTTTGGGCAGACCGGTAGGAAAAAAACTTTCCCTCACAGAGTGACTCGACGCTGAAAATGTACTAATTAAATTAATTCCACGCTTTAACTAACTGTGACATTTGTACTTGAAAGTGATTTCCAGCACCTGATTTGATTTCCCAAATACAATACGTTCGTCTGAGCCTATGCAGTTTTTTCCTTAATTCAGTACTGGTTCATACGTGACTACCGGATAACGAATTGGACGTTTCTGGATATTACTAGCTAGTATATGGAACAAATTTACTCCTGATTACTATAAGGTTATAAATTCTAAAAATCCTTCCATTTTCCCGTAAAAATAAACGGAATCAACAACTCATTTCATTGTGTTCATCTATTGATAAGTAATCTATTCATTGATTTTACTGATTCAGAGTTCGTTTATCAGTCATCAAAAAAAAACCTTCTACAAAACAATTAAAAGTGTAAATGTAAAAACAGAACTCGATGAAAACTGATTAAACTGTTTCTTTATAAGCTCCAACCATTCCTCGAATTAACTATTTTGGATGTGTATTACTTCTGAAGGTCCAAATTCATTAAACAATCATTACCGACTGCAAGTTGAAGCTTATTATAAACAACAGTCAGTGGTTTCATAGAATAAGGCTATACATTTGTAATACATTTTCCAATTTTATCAGTCAGTGAAGATTCAAATTCTCATCAACCAATAAGCTGTCTTCAGCTAGTATCTTACATCTACCCGTAGCATTGCTCACTTGGTGGCTCTGTAGTGCCTCCACATATATTCCAGTTCGTTTACAACTAACTTGGTTAAGCTCTTTCGATTAATTCATTTAACCAAGCCATTCACGTAGCAACAACTTATATGTACCATTCTTTCTTATTGTCTGGTTTGTATGAGCTCGCATGACATGTTCCACTTGTCATTTGACCTTGTTAATCATTCGTCGCTTTTTTTCATGTGTGTGCTGCCTATCTCGTTGGTCACATGTCTGCCTTATTTATGTCTGACTATATATTCTTAGTCATGCTCTATTTCTTTGACTTGGCTCTTAGCCTTCTCCAATGCGTTTTGCCTATTCGTTCGCTTCTTTCGGTGCTTTTCAACTTCGCTATACGGTGTGTCCAAAATATAAACATATTCATTACTTCGAATTCGCCTTCTGATTTATAAGCCGTCAGACGCTATTTGGTAACCATTGTCTGGACGAGCTAATTACGAAGCATAAGAACACACAGTAAATTTGGACCCCACAGCTCCATGATACACGAGCAATGCTTCGAACATATCTACTATTAAAAATAATTGTAACTAGTGAATGTTCTTTATCTTCGAAGGCCAAAATTCACATCCATATAGTGAAACAGAGCGGACTGCTGTACAGTACACTCATTTTTTTGGTTAATAGATAAACATCTCCCCTACGCAAGTGACTCATATCGGCAAAAGCCAAAGAAACTTTCTAAATCAGCACCGACATTTCGTTGGACGCCACCCCAACAAAGACTGAAGAAACTTCTGAGGTAATGAAAGGGATTAATCAAGGCGTTGGTGATGATCAATTCTGAAGAAATATTTTGTATTTACAGGGAAAGAAAAACACAATACAACTTTTTCGCAAGATTCTTCAAGGCGTTCAGATCACATTTTGTCAATGTATTCAAAAAGGACAATGTCTTCTAAGTACTCCAAGCGAACTAGTGAATCTCAAGGATGAGGATCAAACTTCTACAAAGTTGGATGGAGAAAATGTAACTTATATGAGGATATTAGCAACGAAGTTAATTAAAAATGGAAACAGTAGGTAACCCTAATGAATGACACTTGAGATTGATAATGCCGATGACCATTTGGCACAAGCCCTGATTTAATAAGTGATGCCCTAAAAAGAGCCTATACAAGGTTTGTGTACATTCTAAACGCATCATTTTGGGAGTCTCATCAGCGCTGATAGCCTGGTGACTGACGAAATCTCAGCTCGGATACAGAAAGCTCGATTGGCTTTTGCCAACCTGCGTCAATTATGGCGTAGGCGTGATATCTGTTCGCTAACCAAAGGACGGGTGTACTGCGCAGCAGTTCGCTCCGTTCTCTTATATGGCTGTGAAACATGGCCGTTAAGAGTAGATGTTCGTAGGTTACTAGTATTCGATCATAGATGTTTAAGAAGCATTGCTCGTATATCGTGGGACGACCGAGTAAGCAATGCTGTCGTTAGGAAACGAGTACTAGGTAAGGATGGCAGATCAATAGATGAAGTAATGAAACTTCATCAGTTGCGGCGGTTGGGACATGTGTTACGAATGCCTAACCACCGACTGCCTCGACGAGTTATGTTTCGTAGTGTAGGAGTAGGTTGGAAGAAAGTTAGGGGCGGCCAAACCAAAACATGGCAGAAATCCATGAAGTCACTGACAAGTGGACTGAGTCATGTTGGTAGATGTAGACTACCTGGTTGGGGTCTGCGAGACGAAAGTCACCAATGGTTAGAGACCTTGAACGACATGGCTCAAAATCGTTTGCAATGGCGCAAAAGCATCCATTCTTTGAGCTCTCTCAAATCCTAATCTTCTGGATTCGTCAACACCTCTACCTTTGTCTTTCTAACCTTATTTCACTTAATTATACTTCTTGAATAATATCTTCAAACCCTAGTCTTCTTCATTACCATTTATACCCCTACTATCTTTATCACTATGGGGTTTGATTTGACATCTGCGTCTTTGTGCTAATGTGGTATGGTAACATGAACTTATGTACATACGTACGTAGTTCTACGTTGCGACTGACTGACTTACTAAACACATCATTTTAGTGAAATACACTCCCACGAAACCTTTCGGCCAACTACTTCAGATAACGCTTATGGTAAACATCTGTTCCAAAACCTAATGAAGAGTGAATATAAATTAATAACCGCAAAATAAATTAAAGCAGTTATATTTTTACAAAACCGAATACACATTGGTTAGTACTAGGAATAGATACTACATATGTACAAACAATGGGCTGAAATAACACTAAGGTTCTGGGAAACGTCTTAAAAGTCTAGTAACTTGTTCTGATGATAATCGATCAACTGGTCCACCAGAATTTGTAGAAGAAAACTCAAGTCCTGACTTCCGCGCATCCTTCTTTGCTTTACGCTTTTCCTAAATGAAAAAACAACCAATAAATCAAATCCAATTATAAATGAAACCAACCTCCATTACTTGGACACATTTATTGAATGTGTCTACTACTTGTGTACAAGGGCGTTCATCATAATCACTATTTTTTAAACAAGCTAACATTGCTAACATTTCTTCAATACAGATAGCTCCTTGAATAAAAAGAGATACGATAATTATACATATTACTACAATAACAAACTTCTTCCTCTATCACCTTTTCCAATTACTGAATTTTTAAGAACTGGAGTCCTGTAATATTCATACTTATAATATTCAAGGTCTGGGAAATGAGCTGCAGAACGTTTATAGAGTTTACTGCATACATCTGTCAGCTTCATGTGAAGATTAAATCAATTGCAATCTATGAAAAACAAAGGTAAAACAAAAATGTTGTCACTTATTTCTGTCATCTTTATTTAATATCAAAGTCACTATGATTGGAACTGTCGGCTAAGTTAAATGAGTAAAAGAGTATGATGAGCAACTTTTAGTTTCATTACATCAATGAAGTGGAACATGGTCTCTCTGACTGTCAAAATTAATAAATCTATCAGTTTTTGAACGATTGTTAATTTATGTAACTAGAACATTTTATGCATCCACTTCACACTGGTACGGTATGCCTTAGAAAGTTAAGGAAACATGAAGAGTAAGTGAAGATATGATAATAATTACTGGAGTTAATGACTGTCTAGGGTTCTGGAGCTTCATTGAAATCGTGGACTGATCAATGTTAAACTACTACTGGAAACCTAGCAGCACTAAGCGGCCGTTTCGTCCTAGATTCATCAGAAGTGCGCGTCCACGACCCAGCGATCAGTCCCATACTAGGACTAGCTGTCCAGTGCTGCCAGGTTTCCGATAATAGTTTAACATTGATCGGTTCACCGTGTTTGAATTGTTGCTACACGCAGTATTTAAAAGAACAGTGATAATTTTCCTCCTTGAATTAAATTTATAGTTCTGATCGGTTATGACGTATCCAGACTACAACTTGTACTCTGATTGAATTAGTTCAGAGAAAACAACACAAAGAGATAATCATTTAAAACCTTACAGCGCATAATGCAACTTTGATTGGTACTCCCGCAAATAAAAAGTTAGAAGCAACCGAATATCATTAAGGAAAAGCCAGTCCCCTCAAAAGTAGTTCCAAAATCGAAGACTAATTACAGTAACAGGTCAGTCACCTTTAACGGAGTCAAGGAGAGAGAAAGGTTTGAGACTAGAATTCCGGGATCACCTTGCTGAAATACTAAGAAGCCAAAAGTAAAGTTAAACCAGGTTGCTGAATGTAGTGTTTTATTCTCCCAGTGAAAGGGACTTAATACTACAGAGTAGACATTAAGCCAAAGGGGTTGGGAGCTTTTGTCCGTCAAGATTTGTCACTTGCGGACCGTATTAAAAGACTAAAAGCCGAAAAAGAACTAAAACTAGGGTTAAATGATGAAGAGGAAGCCCTTAGAAATTCGGCTGACTCCGTCTGTAGTCAATCAATAACTTGATTTTGAAGATTCGATATTAGTTAGAGCCGACAGAACCCAGAAGCAGAAACGAGCAGTAGCTTCATTCATTGGAAATACAGTTCCCCCTATCGTTATCGATAACATACCCCATGATAGCGGAACGTGTGAATCAGTTCCCGATCAAAATACAAGGTATGGGAGCTATTGATTGGTTTGGTTTACTGCAATCCACAGTGCGAGGTGAATGAGATATTGTTAAGGAGACTCAAAACTTAGTCTTTCGGTAGCCAGTGTTTAATCCTAGGGGATTTTTAATACACTTATGGCTGACTGGAAAAATCTAAGGACTGAACTGTCAGAAAATTCTTTCAAACGAAAGCCAGTTGATGTGGTTACTACATGTGCCCTAGTGTGAAAGAAACAACTAGGTAAGACCCGGGCTTCAAACCATCTTTACTAGATTTAATATCGACCCATTATGAGGATGAGGACACAAAGCCCTCATATCTTCCCAAAGGAGAATTCATGGGGACACTTAACACGTTCACTAGCTCAGAATAAATGACTTGTCAGCTAAAAATAAACCTTGCTTTGGAATCGTAACGTAACTTCAAGGTTTGACGACGGATGTGATGAGTTTATTGTTTCGGTATATTTCAAAATTGGTAGAAAATATGGGCTTACAAGCGAAACCTAAAAAATTCGGAGTCGAGAATAACTGTAGCGGTTTGCGTCTAGCCAGCAGTTAACTTGTGTACTACAGGTGACGGGGTAGCATGGGAATAGAGAGCTAAAAGAGAGCAGGCACAGATAAAGCTAATGCATTCAATGAAGACAGCATTAAAAAAGGTAATTTATAACACAAGCGTCAGATAAAGACAATCTGGAAACCAAAACTAAGAGCGAAGTTTCTTAAACACTACAGTAACCTTGAAAGACGCGAGAACTGAAATCCGCTCCAAAGAACTTTCAATATCCTATAATGCTGTGGGTAGCCTTTGTGAAAATAGGTACAGTGATAGTAGATTGAATTAAGAGGCTTCTGTATCTAGTAAAGTCGAGTCATCGATTCGTTTGTACAGAAATCAAGATACACTTAACGATGAAAAGGAAAATACTAATGAAGTACTATATTCAGCCCTCAAGTATATTTCAAGTTACTTCTTGAAGGACTCCTGAGGAGCCACTCGGATAACTCCGACCAGAATTCGATTACTTTTTCACAGTTGAGAGGCACTGCAATCTTTCATTATATAACCCAAGTTTTGTGTTAGGACTAAACGAAAAGTTAGCATTTCAGGGGATACTTGTGAGTGTTTAGGAGGTCGTCATGAGGTAAACTCTTAGGTGCATATACTATAACGAGTGAGGATGTAGTGACTTAAGATTTGAGTCGTACCATTATGTATATCCCAGTATACTGACATTATTTCGTAGTAAAGTAAGAAACAAGATGATTCCGTACTCGAAAATGGGCGGAATAGGACTGTTAAAAATTAAGAACAAATCTCTACCACCAAACTGGTCAAAAATGCACATCCACGTTATTACTAGTCATTAAATCTGAGTTTAGGATAACAGGTATCTAAAATTAGGACATGAGTGTATCCAAGATGAGGCGAGAAAGATAATGCATCCAGAATGTGATTATTAAAATTATTATGAGCAGCACTTTTTCTGTAGATAACTGTAACTAAGCATTTCGATGTGCTAGACCGAAACAATCAGCACCTTACGGACTAAAAACTTTTGAGTGTACACTTAACGTGCTGCCCGACAGGTACGAAGTGACAGTTCACTTTTTCTGTCACTTTTTCTTTTCACTTTTACGAACTAATGACTTGAAGGGCAATAGCAGCTTCTGAATCACGACTTCAGATGATGCCCATATTCGGCAATTGCTTAATATGTGTATTGTTAGCGTTGCTTAGTTGATAATTTCCATTTGAAGCGCATGAACGTCGTCTTCTTTGTCTGGGTCACATATTAATGGACAAGCAATCCAACTACACAGGGTTACACAAGTGAGTGACCCTTGCCCTTAGATTGTTTTTTTTTATCGATAATCAACCAGTCGAAAAATTATCTTCAGTTGGCTTTTTAGCATATTTCTTGCAACTTAGAGCCTTCCAGATGCATGGGGATCCCGCTTGGCAGCCAACATTTATTGGCATGGAATTTCTTAAGAGTAGTTGTGGTGCCTCAACATATGTTCTGGTTCGCTTACATTTAATTTGGTCAAGCCCTTTCGATTAGTTTATTTAACCAAGTGATTTGTATAGCAACAATTTACATGTGCCATTCGATATTATTATTGTCTGGTTTGTGTGAGCTCACATGACTTGTCCCTTTTGTCTTTTGACCTTGTCAATCATTCGTCGCTTTTATTCATGTGTGCATGTCTATTTCGCTTACTACGTGTCTGTCTTATTAGTGTCTGACTATAAATTCTTAGTCATGCTTTATCTCTCTGAGTTGGTTCATTAGCCTTCTTCACATAGCTTCATCCACTTCGCTTTATCTGTTCATTCGCCTATTCACTCGCTTGAAAGCTTTCCGGCGCTTGCATGACGATTTTATCTTTTGGCGCTTGTAGTCTACTGTTCTATTTGTGATGTGTCAAAAATAAACATATTCAACATTTTGTGTTCGCCTTCTATTTATAAACCGTCAGACGCTAGGTAGTAACGATTGTCTGAACGAGATAATTACGAAGCATAAGAACACGCAGTAATTGGCCACCACCAGGTGATGCACAGAAAATGCCTGCGACCATTAGCGGGCCATCAGATTTGGATGGAACCACCCATGAGAAATCATACTCATTAAAAGAACAAGCTGTAACCAACATACGGTACAAACAAAAAGTAGATGAGTAGAGATCAGAACGACATCTTAGAAGGCCTAAGAAGCCTCTCTCAATAACTGATCAGGTGAAGTGAAGAAAATCAAAAACGGATAGCTGGAGGCTGACATATTTTGCGAAAACTGATCCGTATGAGGTGAGAAACATGCATGGTACAATCGGAATGCAGACCAGTCTTACACCATCAACTAAGGTAAAAAAAAACCAAAAACGCGTTTAAGCTAGCCTGCTTCAAAAGTGGACTCAGCGGGGAGATGGATCAAAGGCAACGAAACAGCAGACGACGGCAGAGCAACGGAGATCAACACGCCTTCAGGCCCAATAGTTTGATGTCAAAACTACGTAGATGGAAATTGTCAATTATAATCAACAAAATCAGGCCCAATGAATACATTTTACGGACTTTAGAGTTAATCGTAGGGAGTTCGGAGAATAAATTGTATAACAAATCAGCGAATACAGTCACAAGCGTCGATTTTTAGTTTACTTACCATCAGGGACTGACAGGAAAACAAAGACATACACATAACCGATATAAGCTGTAGAGTGAAATGAAGGTGTGTTAAATTACCGTTCTATGACCACGTAGTTACTGGCAGTACTTAAGCAGAACGAATATTAATGAAGGTCTAGCTGTCGTTACTGTGTTACGGATCATTATTTTCAACATTTTTGTTGTATGATTCGTAGATAAATGTATTATTGTATTTCTGTTTCCTACTCACTGTAAGTTTTTTTCCAACCTACTAACTGTTTTCATTTTACTATCTCCCGATTGTTACGGATCCTTCGCGTAGCATTTTCCCAGTATCTTTGCCACTTATGGTACAAATGAATCAGAGTAAACAGTATAACAGTTTTGCCAACAGTACTTTCACTATAACTACTAGGATGACTAACCAGATCAGAGTTGATAATTCCACAATCATATCTTCTTAAACGAAAAAAATATGCAAGAAATCTGACCTACTGTTATTCAAAAGCGTTTACTTTACTGTAATATAAACAAACCCAAAGCATTTACATTAACTGACAACAGCAATAAATGAGATGCTATCAAAAATGTCATCATGTTATTCTAGGTATATAAGGTCATCGATGGAACAATATGTTCACACAAATGCATACACAAAGCTACGTGGATTTCACCGGATCGCACTACTCGGAAAACAATCGATCATATCTGTATCAACAAAAAATTCAAAAGGACCATGGTGGATGTGAGAACCAAGAGAGGAACTGATATTTCCAAAATGAAACTCAAACTTTAGAAACCCTGGAGGACGGGGCAGACATCACAGAAGTTTAATACGGCCTTTCTTCGGGATACCGTAAGACTCAACGGTAGCCCTCAGCAATAGATTCCAGGCCTTGCACAATATACTCAATGGAGAGGACGCAACATTGGAGAACAATTGGAAAGGGATTAAGGAGGCAATCACTTCAACATGTCACGAAGTTCTGGGTCACAAGAAGTACCATCACAAGGAATGGATCTCTGTTGATACGCTTGCAAAAATTGAAGAAAGGAGGAACAAGAAGGCAGCAATCAATGTCAACCGAACAAGAGAAAGTTACCGCACAAGTTGCATACATATAAGCAAACAGGAAAGTGAAGAAGAGCATCAGAGCCGACAAATGAAAATATGTGGATGATCTAGCAATGACGGCGGAAAAGACTGCAGTAGAAGGAAACATGAGACAGTTGTACGAGACAACAAAGAAGCTCACCGGAAACTATCGTAAACCAGAACGACCAGTGAAAATCAAGAAAGGTAAAGTAATCAGCAACATTGAGGAATAGAGAAACAAGTGAGTAGAGCACTTTAAGGGAATCTTGAATCGACCAGCTCCACTGAACACACCCAACATCGAACTAGCATCCACAGACCTCCCAATCCTTGTTGGCGCACCTAAAATTGAAGAGAATCAGTATGGCCATCATACAAATCGAGAGTGGCACAGCAACTGCACCAGACAACATTCCAGCAGAAGCAATGAACGCAGATGTGGAAGCAACTGCAAATATATTTACATTCTCTTCAACAAGATTTGGGATGAGGAACAAGTACCATCAGATTGGAAAGAAGGATAACTCATCAAAATAACAAAGAGAGGAGATCTCAGAAAGTGTGAGAACTACACAGGCATCACTCTTCTTTCAATACCAAGCAAAGTCTTCAACAGGGTATTGATAAACAGAATGAAGGACTTCGTAGACGCCCAACTTCGAGATCAACAGTCTGGATTTCGTAAGGATGGATCACGTACTGAACAAATTGCTACATTACGGATCATTGTGGAACAATCAGTAGAATTGAACTCACCACTCTACATCAACTACATCGACTACAAGAAGGTATTCGATAGCGTGGATAGGAAAAGACTATGAAGGCTTCTTCGACACTACGGTGCGCCTGAGAAAATAGTCAACATCATACGGAATTCTTATGATGGATTCAACTGCAAAATCGTACACGAAGGACAGCTAACATACTCGTTCAAGGTGAAGACCGATGTGAGGTCAGGTTGCTTACTCTCACCCTTTCTCTTTCTCCTGGTCATCCACTCGATTATGAAGACGTCAGCGTCTGGAGGGAACCACGGTGTTCAGTGGACAGCCAGGACGCAGCTGATCTGGCTCTTCTGTAGCGCACGCAACAACAAATGCAAGAGGAGACGACCAGTGTAGCAGCAGGTCTCAATATATACAATGGTAAAAGCAAGATTTCTCGATGCAACACTACATACGCTGATCGAATTACAGTGGATGGAGATGACTTGGAGGACGATAAAAGGCTTTACATATCTGGGTAGCATCATCGACAACCAAGGTGGATCCGATGCAGATGTGAGGGCGCGGATCGGTAAAGCAAAGGCTGCATTACTACAATTGAAAAATATCTGGAACCCCAAACAAATATCAATCAACATCAAAATCAGGATTTTTAATACAAATGTCAAGACAGTTCTACTGTATGGAGCGGAAACTTGGAAAACTACCAAAGCCATTATCCAGAAGATAAAAGTATTTATGAACAGTTGTGTTTGCAAAATACTTCCGATTCGTTGACCAGACATGATCAGAAAGAACTTTCTGTGGGATAGAACAAACTAGATTCCAGCGGAGGAGTGAATCAGGAAGAAGTCGTGGAAGTAGATAGGACAAATACTGCGAAAAGCACCTAAATGCGTCACAAGACAAACCCTCACTTGGAACCCTCATAGTAAAAGAGGAAGGCCAAGGAACACATTACGCCGAGAATCGGACAGAGACATGAGAAGAATAAACAAAAACTGGACGGAAGTGGAAGGGGAAGCCCAGGACAGAGTAAGCAGGAGATTACTGGTCAGCGGTCTACGCTCATTTGGGGGTAACAGGAGCAAGTAAGTAAGTAATGTTAGAACTTGTCAGAATGAAGCACTAATTTCTCGCCGTTTGAACTCTACAAGAAAGTCAAATCTTGAAACATAGACAAACTTCCTGCGATAATCACTCACATATAATGAGTGATTTAACACCACTTTAATCTTATTAACTTTTCAAAATGGCGAAACACCTGTTGTTTTAATTACAGATTAATATTATTCAAAAACAGAATATTTCAATTAGAATTGATAATGTTTCGTTAAATAAGACAAAAATCTATTCAATTTGTAAAAGATTACTACACTATTCGCAATAATAATTCATGATTAAATTTTCTTTAGTGATTTCTCTTCAATTAGTACTAGTATTCAGTAATGTTAAACTCATTCAACCTATAGAAATAATTGAGTATTTCATTTACATTATCTCTCCATCGTTGTTATCGATCCATAGTTTTAAACACAATAATTGTGATGCTGGTCAACTGATATGCTTGACCTATTATGAGTTCACCTTGGTAAATAAGAGCTAAGACGATTGATCCATTGCATTGACACGATAGGCTGCTTAAACCCGAGCATCCCAAAAGCCCCCACTAACATTATCAAAAAGTCTTGATATGGCGTAGAAAGTGTATTCCTCTATATAATATTGGTAACATGAAATCTATGGAAACACCTTTAGAGTTCACTTTCATGTCTAGTGGAAAAATATCGATTCGAACAACCTACATTTTTTTTTACCTCTAAGCGTTGCATGCATCGTCGATCAATGTGGCAATCTTATCATACCTGTAAACTGGTATGCTTTTTGTTAATTTTTTTTAAAAAATATTTTCTTATTCCATGAGTTCTTAATGACAATTAAACATACCAATATGATCAATCAATAATAATCTTTTCATATGAGAATCTTTTTAAAACAATTAGTTCTTTTTATAAATTTTGATAGAACAGTGAAAATACGTAATTGACGTAATTTTCGTGAAAGATCTAATCTTCGGAGTAATTGGCATAAACTCCTTACAATACCTAAGTCAGTTTATACTGTACACATTCCATGAGTGACAACAGTAAATATAGAATTTGTAACCTTGATAGTGTTTAAATTCATGTGTGTGTTTAGCCAACATGCATATGTCCTTTTAGAAATACACTCTTGATGGTTATCTGTAAAATATACAGTATTCAGCTTAGATAAACTTTTATTTTCTATATTTTTTTGACGTGATCAATCGATAGAAGATATGTGACTTCAAGAAAAAATAAAGACAGATACTTCACTAACATTAGCGGTATCATTGGATCAACAAGCTGCATGAAATTTTTACCAAATAGGGAAAATTTCCATCTGATGTTGTAATATGACTTATCGAAAATCCAACAATATCTGACTATTGTTGATGGAGTACTTCTAAAGTTACTGTCGATTCCCAAGTCAGGCATAATAAAGGGGGTGGGGATGGTTAGAAACCTCATCCCCTAGAAATTTCATTTACCCCATTTAAACTTTGTTTGTCCCAGGGATTGGAGGATCATGATTTCAACGAATGATTTAAATGTGAATTCACAGCAATGAAATATACCTGCCCGTTCTCCTTAAACCCCGACCGTAGCTGCTACCTTGACGTGGTGGTCGGGCTTGCTTATTGTGATGACCCAACCGAGCTATATTGGCTGGAACATATGTTCCTGAAGGTTCTACCATGCCAGACAGGTCGATTGGACAACGATCAGACTAAAGGCAGTTACTCAAGGTCTGAGAGCGAAGTCGCACTGCTGACTGCAGAAGACTGTGACAACAGTAAGGTGTTTCCCTCGGACAACCAGCATCTGCAGCGATGCTGCCTTCTTACAAGGAAGGAAGGGTTAGAAAAGGTCGACCCTAAAAATGTCACACCTCACCCTACCTCACGGATTTCCGTCTCCGGCGGTAAGGGTGCCCACTAAGGGCTTTCAAGAGCGGAGCTAATACTCAATATACCTTTCATAAAAAGGCCGTGCGTGATCGGCCTCAAGCAGATGTCCCCTGGGCTCTGCGGTCACGCACCACGGTCTCTATGACCAACACTAATCTATCTTCCTTTTCAGGTCCCTCAAGAAACACCCTTCCATGGTGTGGGCAGCCGGGAAGTGACAACCGCCCTCATACCCGTCACAGAACACGAGACCAAATTGGTCAAAATCAAATCCTTCTTACACCCCGTAATATCTCTCTCATCTCTACGACTAACCCTAGTCTCATTCCTTCAGCTCACTGCATCGCTAATGCAAACGATGCGAGTTCACGAAACGTCTGTCTTCTCCTTAAACAGTATAACAGTCTTTTAACACTTAACTAGCGTCTAAATAATTAATCAATCACATAACACACACGAACTAATCTACGGCGAGACGAGAACATTAGAAATATGAAAATACTCACTAAACCAGCTGTTTAGTTCGAGTATCATTGAAAATCAACATGGTGTATGAAATTTTTATCAAATATGGAAAATTCCCTCCTCGTGTAATATTCAATAACAACAACAACAAAAACCGAGTGATTGATCTTTAACTGAGAAAACAAAACAAAAACACTAAAAACTTATCTAGAAAATAAAAATAATGAATTGGGTTTTTTTTCACACAAAAAAAAGTTTAATTATTCTTTACACGGTCGTTGTTATGTTCTAGGTAGGTAGGTATCAATATTAAGAGAAATTATTTTTAAAAATGGAGTGGAAACTTGGAGATAAGATACAAGTGTTTATGAACGGTTGGTTGTCTTTGCAAAATACTTTGGATCGATTGGCCAGACACCATCAACAACAACGTACTGTGGGAGAGACCAAACCAAATTCCAGTGGAGGAGGAAATCAAGAAGAAGCGGTGGAAGTGGATAAGACACACACAGCACGAAAAGTACCCAGCTGAGTCACAAGACAAGCTCTCACTTGGAACCCTCAAGGTATAAGGAAAAGAGGAAGGCCAAGGAACACATTTAAGCCGTGAAATAGAGAAAGATATGAGAAGAATAAACAAAAATTGGACAGAAGTGAAAAGGGAAGCCCAGGACAGAGTTGGTTGGAGAAAACTGCTGGGCCGCCTATGCTCCATTTGGAGGTAACAGGCGTAAGTAAGTAAATATTTTTAAAAATTAAAAAAAAAATACAAACACAAATGTAGAGGGATTGGCTTGACGTGAACACATAAAGAAAAATCCCATACATACAAGCACAAAACAGAAATAATGTAGGTTTTTTTACATAGAGAAAGCTAATCTCAACTCATCTCTATATCTCTAAATATACTCAGAAAAAAAGGAGGGCATCAATAATAAATAAGCAAATCATTAGAAAAAAAAACAAAGAAAATTTAGAGGAAACAAAAGCACAAGAAATTAAAAATAAAAATCAATTCGTACATGAATAACAAGACAAAATATTATGTATCTTTTTTGACTACCAACAGCTCTTGATTGTTCAAAACACTGGCGTCGTCGTCAGTTCATGAATTGTCTGTGTAAGTGTGTGTGTGTGTGTGTAGGTGAGTGATTATCAAACAGGAAATCTGTTTAAAACAATTGAGTGTGTAAGTAAATTGATATTCATTTGTTTGTTTGTTTCAAAATGAAAGTTTTTATTCAATAAAATAAAATTAAACTGAAAAAACACTAAAATATGTCAAATAAGAAATATTAAAAAATTTGATAAATTTCGTTGATTTTAAATAAAATTATTATTATTATCATCATGTGTGTGTGTGTACACACACGTCAACGAATGGATAAAATAAGTCAATTGTCTGTATACAAAATTATACTATACAAGTCAATTTGGGTAAGAAAAAAAAGGAGAGAACAGAGAACAGAGAATAGTCAGTAATAAAATAACACAATGAATAGAGTAGTACTAAGCAGATCAATAAATAAATGAGGCGGGATAAAAAAATTTTGAATGAATCATTGATTTTTGTTTTTATGAATGGAGTGAGTGCGCAAAGAAAGACAATTTTTAAATAAAGGAGAATAAAAAAACATTTTGTTTACTGAATAAAAAGAAAAAGGCATATTTATTGCATATAGTCAGTTTTTAGATCATGATTATTACTATTATTATTATACTGTTTAAATATTATCAAATCCAATAGGTGGAGCGTCATTATGTAAATTAACCGCACTAGGTTGCATTGATTGTGTTACCTGTAAAAAGAGAGAGAAAGAGAAGGGGGGAAAACAAAGTGATATATTTTTTTTCATGTTTACAAATGAATTTCGAGTAATTAAATGTTTAATTTACAAAAGTACAGGATAATGTACAATGTTCAAGTTGGATTTCGATGTAAAGTGATATCAGCTAAGAGGAGTAGACAGTCGTTCTGTCCAAGTACTGTGGTGCGCGCTACTTATAAGTAGTATATGACGCGAGTGTAAACGTAATGTCTGGCAGCAGAAGATGGGGGAAGATCAAGAAAGGAAGAGTGGGAACACAATGGAATTTGTATCAAATGCATGATTAGTGAAATGTCAGACAATGGATTGAAGATTTGCAAACTAACGGTTACAATATGGTTTTCCGATTTTACTGAGTAACCCTGTAATTTTCGTTAAATACAATTCGGTTGCCCTCACCTGTGTTCTCCTTCACTACAGTACGAAACTCTTATTCGGTGTGCACTCACAACTCCACTAGAGATCAAACTCAGGATCTCTAAATTTTACTGTTAGCGCGTTGTAATTTAGATCACAGAGGAGGTATAAAGAGTAGTTGATACTTTTACTCATTGCCGATTCTAAATATGAAATTGTAAATAATTGTTTTACTACACTAGTCATAACTTCTTGCTGAAATTTTGGGAATCGGTCATAAAGTCAATCATTGGTGAACACATGACTAGTGTTAAGAGGTTTATGGGAAATTGACTGATGGTAAGCAAGCTTTGCACAAATTCAATTTCACCTCATCTTACCCAACTTGAAGCTCCATAGCATCAAGTTCCCTTATCATTCGAAATAGAATCCAAGAAATATTTACGCTACAGAATAAACTTGTTATGAATTGTATCACTGAATTTAAAAAAAAAAGCAGATAGTCAATATTTTTTTAAACCAATGTAGGTTAGCATGATCATCCAAAAAGTAAGTAACTAACAATGCTCATCATTTCAATTGATCTTACTGGCTGAAGTATCAATTTATCGGGAAACTAAATTAATTTCAAACTAGAGTGTAACCAATATATGTATATTTTTTCTCTTCTATTGTTTGTCCTTAACTTTCTTAAAATATGACATACATTTCTAACTTGGAATTCTGTTTACTGTTCGTAGACACACAGTTGCAGTGAATAAATCGATGATTACGCTCAGTATAGAGATGAATGTAGCATAGAAATAATATTTCTGATTAGTTTATACACTATGACTATTTATAGTAATAATAGTAATAATAGCAAGTACTCTTAGTTATATTCAAAACCATTTTGCAAGTAATTGATGTTACACAAATATAGCGAAAAAACATAATAACTCATTATCAACTAACAGAATTGACAGATTACTGTATAACAATCCAATATCCTAAGAGAATTGTTTGTAAATATAATTTTACTGGTCAATTTCCTATTGGTCAATTCCTATTAGTTGTCCTAACTACCAATGCCACATACTTCAAATGTTGTTTCCTATTCAACCTAAATGTATAAATACGCATTATCTGTAACGTTTTAGGATTCACTTCCTCAGTCGGTTATCTTTATCCTCTTCTGAACTCGGACCTCATACTTTCTGGATGCTTGTAGAATACATGTCCTACTTCATATCAAGTCTTCTTCTTTTACCGAATGGGGGTTTGGGACGCTCGAATTAAAGTAGCCTGTCAGGTCGCCGGATCATCGATCCTTGCTCTCGTTTACTGACGAAGGTGAACTCCTAATAGTTCAAGCATATCAGTTAACGTGTATGCGTAACACAATCTCATTAAATCAATGTTCTCATTTGTGCATAAATCTTCATCAAACCAATCCGTGTTGATGACGGAGTGAACAGACAGACAGATACAACGCAGAACTTCGTACATAATTACATCAGTTCAGGTTGCTATACCACATCAGCACAGAGACGTAACTTTCAGTTCAAATCCAAGAGTGATAGCGATAGTAGAATTATTATCAGTAATAGAGAAGATTAGGGAGCAAAGATATGATTCAAAAAGTATAATTCAGTGAGATATATTTAGAAGGAGAAAGATAAAGATTATGAGGAATTCAGAAGATTAGAATGAAAAAGTACACAAAGAGTGGATACACTTGCGCCATTGTAAACGATTCTCAGTCATATCGTTCAAGGTCTCTAACCATTATTAGTGACTTTCCTTTCGCGATGGAGTGGTGAACACAAAATAGTACAAAAAAAAACAAAAAAAAAAAACAGAACAATGTTAAATCACTTACTGAAGCATTTGGTGATGAGTGTTTTTCAAAACTAACATATTTATAAACAATGGGTTGAGTATAAAATAATTCATTACTCGCCGCATCATTATTTCCTTCTTCATATTGATTGAAATTATGTTGATTCAATTGTAATCTATCATGATGTTGTTGTTGTTGTTGTTTTAATGTGATAATTTTTTGAAAATTTACATCTTTTGTATTAATTGCAGCATTATTGTATTGTTGATTGCCTAATTCAGCATTTAAAATTATTGCATTTGTAACATTTGTCTCATGAAATATAGCTTGTTTAACACGTTTCGGTATATCTGGTACAGCTGTCATTATAATATTTGTCAAGATGGTTGCAATAGTCTTTTCAAAGAAGAAAATAATGAATCATGGGGAAATATCATCAATATAAAATTAAAACATAATATTAAAGGTTAACAATTGTAAGAATAATGCTAATATATATGTGTAGGATTTAATTTGTCTTACAGATATAATATTCTAGACAGGTAAACGCAA
>OX103976.1:13947311-14056517 GCA_944470395.2 Schistosoma turkestanicum | reverse complement strand
TTCATACCACAGTATCAAATCATAAACTGACTACCTCTCTACTTTTCCTGTTCAGTTTCAGCATCGGAAACTAATGACTGATTTGGAAGCTATTTGGATGATATTTGTAAAACAAGTTCAAGCCATTGAATGCTGTGTTTTAGGTTATTGACATTAATCGAATTATTATCACTGCGCTTGAACACATATCGTCAAGTCACAGTATGGGACTTGAAGGTTTTAGGTAATACCTTGATGTGCATAACCCATCAGGAGTGGTCGAAAAAGGTGATTTAATGACCATCAGAAATTTCTTAAAGGGCAAGTGTACATCGTTGATAGGGAAGTGGATTTATGTTCTAAGAGAGAGGAATGTATATATTTAAATGAGTATTTATGTATATGACTGGATTAGTAAACAGGTGTTTTCTTGAAATCTTGCCTTGTCTCAATATGTATTAAGGGAAAAGCAAGATTCACCGATACAACACTACATCCGCCAACGAAATCATTCTTGATGGACACGCCCTTGGAGGACGTTAATACCTTCACATATTTAGGCAGCATCAATGACGAGCAAGGTGGATCGTATGCAGATGTAAAAGTGCGGATCGGCAAAACAAGGGCTGCATTTCTACAATTTAAAAATATCTGGAACTCAACACAACTATCAATCAACACCAAAATCAGGATTTCCAATACAAATGTCACGACAGTTCTACTGTTTGGAGCAGAATCTTGGAGAAATACGAAAGCCATCATCCACAAGATAAAAGTATTCATTAACAGTTGTCTACGCAAAATACTTCGAATCCGCTGACTAGACACCATCAGCAGCAACCTACTATGGGAGAGGACAAACCAGATCTCAGCGGAGGAGGAAATCAGGAAGCGGTGGACACACACTGCGAAAAGCACCCAAATGCGTCACAGGACAAGCCCTCACCTGGAACCCTCAAGATCAAAGGAAAACAGGAAGACCAAGGAACATATTACGCCGAGAAACAAAGAAGAATATGATAAGAATGAACAAAAATTGGACAGAACTGGAAAGAGAGGCCTAGGACAGAGTAGATTAGAGAACACTAGTCAGCAGCTTGTGCTCTGTTGGGGGTGACAGGCTTAAGTAAGTAAGTTGCCTTCTCGCTCAAGTAGCCAGTTCGGAAGGCTAGGATGTATTGTGTTCAGATCTGGAACATTGACCATTATACAACAGAACTTATGTTAAAAAAAAAAACTAAGAAAGAAAAGTAGTACATATGAAAAAATACACTTACATTAGTACGAATAGCAATGCTTGCAAGAACAGTAATGATTGACAACCATATACCTGGACAATAAAAAAAACAGTATGTTAATTCAACGCTTAAATTATATGCTTATCAATCTTCTTTCATAAAGTACAGTAAGGTATAAAATGATGATTGATTATTTATTATCTAAACTGCATAATTATTATATAATTGACATAAACTGTATACTAATGGAATCCAGTACATATTATATGTCATTCTAACAATAATTAACAAACTGGATTAATTTGCATTTTTTTTCTAAATAAATAATAGTAGTGTACATTTACTTGTTGTATGGATGTGAAAAGTCTTTATTTGATGAATATTGATTGCAAGTGATTATATTCTGTATTAATATAATAGACATTTTCCGAAATGACCAAATAAAGATAGTCTTTCTGCATACTAGTTCTTACTAAGAAGAGTTTTAAAAAGTTCTTCCTTCAATTGTAACTATTTCAGTCAATTCATAACAATGTTTAGTAAATACTTGCTAATCAATTTATAAACACTGGGCCAGTCAGAAATCTGATGCAAATGATAGGTGCATGTGATTACCAGAGGCAGACAGATAGATGCAACGCAGAACTTCGTACATAAGTACATCAGTTCAGGTTGCCATACCACAACATCACAGAGAAACAACTGTCAGTTCAAATCCAAGAGTGATAGCGATAGTAGAAGTATTAGCAGTAATGCAGAAGATTAGGCAGCGAAGATATGATTCGATAAGTATAATTCAGTGAGATAAATTTAGAAAAAGAAAAATGGAGATGATGAGGAATTCAGAGCTCGTACCGTTAGCTTCAGTGGCGTGAGATCAACGATCAAACGATCAAACAAAGAGTTGATCGAGGAGGTAAGAGAGTTATTGGGAGGTGTAGAAAGGATTTGATTGTAACCGATTTGATCTCGTGGACTTTTATGTGTATGAGGGTGAATGTTACTCCCCGGCTGCCCACACCGTATAAGGAGAGAAATAATTTTTAATTTCCTAAGGGCGAAACAATAATACTATTAGTAGTTTCATTTTCAAAGCAAGTATACATGTCAATTCAGTTTTGTCAATGAAATTTCTCTCCCTATCTTTTCACTTGAGTAACCAGTCAGGGCTCGTGTATAAGATTATGTATCAGAATCATATTAAAACACCGCATGTTAAGGCACAAACAGAGTAAAGTTACATGATCGCTCCAATCAATAGTAACGTAGAACTTCGTAGGTACGTACGTACATCAGTTCAAGTTGCCAAACCACATTAGCACAGAAATGCAACTGGGTCCTGTCAAACTTGAATTATTACTTGAGCAGCAGCTGAAACTGATGCATATGTTGACAGATATGAAGATTTCCCCTCCCACACAGCCTAGCTCATCTAATGCAACCACAGCTCCATCGGTCAATGGCATCGCAAATAGCACAGCTGAATTTCATTATGATCCTGATGCCAATGTTACTTTTGATTTGTGATTTGATTTCGCCAACCAAGATGATGCTTGGAAGGTTCGGCTGCTACTTCGAAAGTTGGGCGCAAGTGAGCTGGATAAGTACTGCAATTTGATCCTGCCTTTGAACCCACGAGATTGTTCATTTTCTGAGACTGTTCAGACATTGAGCCAACACTTTGGCGACAACTTGTCACTGTTTAATACTCGTTATCGATGTTTGAAGCTAATTATGAACGAAGATGACGATCTTCTTACGCATGTGGGCATCGTCAACCGTGAATGCGGACGCTTTCGGTTGAAGTCTTTGTCGGAAGATTAGTTTAAAGCCCTTATACTCATCTGCAGCCTCCAGTCGCATAAGTTCAGTGACATTAGAACAAGGCTTCTATGTCGGTTGGAGCAAGATCTGAAGTTTCGATACTTCATCTATTGATTTGCTATCCTTACCTAGCACCCGTTTCCTAACAACAGCACTGCTTACTCAGTTGTTCCAGATTATACGAGCAATGCTTCGGAGACACCTATGATCGAAAACCAGCAACCTACGAATATCTTCTACTATGACTGGCTATGTTTCGTAGCCATAAATTGCGACGGAGCGAACTACTGCACAGTACACTCAGCCTTTAGTCAGCAAACGTATATCTCGTCTACGTCATAAGTGACGCAGGTTGGCTATATGATCACTGAAAAGCCAGTCAGACATAATTATATCAGATAGGTTAGGAAAAGACAAAATTAGAAAGAAGACAGGTAAAAGAATAATAACAGTACTCAAATAATCAACAACAAAAAAAATATTCGGTTCATTTACCGATTGTTTGAACTCTTTCAAGAACTGGACGACGATATTGATTAACCAACTTTTTAGCATCACCACGAATTTCAAACAGATTGTTTAATAAGCCAAATAATGGTGCAAGTGGAAAAGCAGGAACAAACATAGTGATGAATCCATATTGAATCACTAAAAACAAAAGAGGATGGAATTATTAAAAGAAAAATACAATTTGTGAAAAAACTGAGGAAATTCAAGCGACCAATATGAAAGCACTGAACTCTAGTCAAACTAGTCTATTGCACTAAACATATTCCAATCTCGAAAGATTAGTGTCATTGAATGTTGAATTACTTATCAAGATTTATACATTTTGATAAATGACCTATTCTGAAAAATCAGCTGATATGTTAGGATAGGTAAGTGATACAGTTTGGTTCTGTTCTACTAGGACATAGATGGAATTAAAGCATGACAACGTTGATGCGCGCTGATTGGCTAATTTCCTATCCAATCAGCGCCTGATCGATTCTTGGAGAACAGGTAGAAAATTCTCGTGTTGTTAGCTGCACTCTGATTGGCTAAATCTAATCCAGTTGATCACGTGAATTCCTATCCAGAAGCTTCTCATGTAAATGATATAAATAATCTAACGTTGTATCTATTTTTGCCTTCGCCATCACCTTTGGCTTCTCATTTCCATTTAACCTTGCTATTTGGATGTTAGGATTTGCACCAAATATCCTAAGAGTACAATTTTTGGAAGTATAATCCTATTGGTCGATTTCTATTGATCAAAATTATGGTCGTTTTAACTGTCAAAGTCAAATACTTCGATGTTGTCTCTTATTGGTCATCCGGACAGTCAATGTCATTTCAAGTGTTCTTTCCTATTGGTCGTCCTAAAATGTCAATGTCACAGACTTTGATGCTCTTTCCTATTCGACCTTAATGTATAAATACTCACTATCTGTAAGCCTTCATGATTTCGATTCCAATTCCGTTTCTCCTGCCTACCTCTCTTTGTACTGGACCCAATAAACAACTCCATCCCACGGTGTTGCGTTCTGATATATAGGAGATTTGGAAATAGCAATTTGGGTCGTATCGGGATATTTGAGTTGGACGTCGCTAGGACTGAATAGCTATACGTAGCAGCGGTTATAACATTGGAATATAATCTCTTCCTGTTTCACCGTGTTTCTGTCCAGTGTATTGTGGTCAGAGAACACTAAGCAATAGGAATTAGCTGGGAATTATTTAAGCAAGCATTACAACATAAAGAGACAAGGTAACCTAGTCAACACCAGGTTAAGATGAACTAGGTTGACGAGTCAGTCATTAGGCTGTATAGCCTCAATGTAACGTTATATAGATTAAGCAGATATTTCATTTCATGTAACTCTAGTCGACTGAGACTAATAGTTCAAATAGATAAATACGTTCTACAATATTGGATATTTTCTAACTCTGAGAATTGTCTATGCAAACAAATGCGTTCAAATGGAACTTAGAAATATCGTTAACCACTCGATGAACAATTGTGGTTTAGTGCATAATGAAAGTGGTCAGTAAATGTTCAGCTCAGTGGTTATCTAGTGAAGGAGAACACAGGTGAGGGCAACCGAATTGTATTTATCGCAAATTACAGAGTTAATTGGTAAAATAGGAAAACCATATCGTAAATTGTTAATTTGCAAAATATCAATCCATCATACCGAACTGGACAGTTCCTGTTGCAAACATCAATCGATTGTCTGACATTTCACTGTTCATACGTTTCATACAAATCCCATTGTGTTCCCACTCTTCCTTTCTTGATCTTCCCTCATCTTCTGCTGCTAGACATTACGTTTTTACTCGCGTCACATACTACTTATAAGTAGCGCGCACCACAGTTAATGTGAGTGTGGTCCGTAACGTTTTCACTAAGTGAGTACAAGATAACACTATGAGTCAGTTTCCATTCATTTAGTCGTTGAGTGATGGATATTACTGAGTAATTTTGACTACTGTATTCATTTTAACTCCTAAACCTCACTACATTTGTGTTATTCATATGTGCGTTACTCATGATATGTGTCTCTACAGTATACACTATCAGATAATCTCAGTTAGAATGATACAAATAACTCAATAAATATGCTACCAATCTATCACTAGAATAATATCAAGTATCAGACAGTCAGTCAATCAGTCAGTGACAACGTAGAACTTCGTACGTACGTACGTACGTACATCAGTTCGAATTACCATACCACATTAGCACACAAAGACGAAACGGTCAGTTCAAATCAGTATGAAGTATTAAAAACATAACTAACCAAAAACAACAAAAAATCACTTACTCATTTCTAAATACTCATTAAATAATGGTCTAGATCCAGGATCAAGCATATTAAAATCAGCACGACATAGAATATTTCGTCCACGTAATAAACTATACCTGGCTGGTACAATAGAAGCATTACCTAATGTATTATTGTATTCAGCAACATTTGTACCACTCATATTATTATTATCATGTTGATGAGGTGAACGTTTCATAGCACGAAATTTAAAAAATAACTTCCATAGAACACTAATAAATAGAATAAATGAATGAAGATTAAGTGTGTGAGAGAGAGAGACGGAGAAATAAATGACAGTAACTATTCACCTGAACTAGTGATAGGAAGTGAAGTAGTCGAGCGTGTTGATCGCTTCACTTATCTGAGGAGTTTCATCAGTGCTGATAGCCTGGTGACTGACGAAATCTCAGCACGGATACAGAAAGCTCGATTGGCTTTTGCCAACCTGCGTCACTTATGACGAAGGCGTGATATCCGTTCGCTAACCAAAGGACGGGTGTACTGTGTAGCAGTTCGCTCCGTTCTCCTATATGGATGCGAAACATGGCCGTTAAGAGTAGATGTTCGTAGGTTACTAGTATTCGATTATAGATGTTTAAGAAGCATTGCTCGTACATCGTGGGACAACTGAGTAAGCAATGCTGTCGTTAGGAAACGAGTACTAGGTAAGGATGGCAAATCAATAGATGAAGTATTGAAACTTCATGAGTTGAGGTGGTTGGGACATGTGTTACGAATGCCTAACCACCGACTGCCTCTACGAGCTATGTTTTGTGGTGTAGGAATAGGTTGGAAGAAAGTTAGGGGCGGCCATACCAAAACATGGCAGGAGTCCATGAAGTCATCGACGAGTGGACTTAGCCATGTCGGTAGTTGTCGACTACGTGGTTGGGGTCCGCGAGATGATAATAATCGATGGTTAAAGACCTTGAATGACATGGCTCAAAATCGTTTGCAATGGCGCAAGTGCATCCATTCGTTGTGCTCTCTCAAATCCTAATCTTCTGGAATCGTCAGCACCTCTACCTTCGTTTTTTTAACCTTATCTCACTGAATCATACTTCTTGAATAATATCTTCAAACCCTAGTCTTCTTCATTACCATTAATACCTCTACTATCTTTATCACTATGAAATTTGATTTGACATTTGCGTCTCTCTGTGCTAATGTGGTATGGCAACCTGAACTTATGTACATACATACGAAGTTCTACGTTGCAACTGACTGGCTGTAACTATTCATTAAAAGCATTGATACAAGATGAGATGAGATGACAAACAAAGGAAGTTTTGAAAAAATCATTTTATACACCACATCAAAGGCAACACATAATGATACGAGAAAAAATAGTTAGTGAGTTGTCATTTTTTTGTTGCTGATTAATATTCAGTACTGAAAACAATCAGTTTCCGTTTTTCATACATACATCTTGGTGGACGAAACTTGAGTTCTAGATTTTATTGGTTATCACATAGCAAATCTAGCAAGATATTGATTTCGTTTTTTATCATGTTATAAATTAATGCTTACAAAATGAAAAGTGAACAGGAAATTTCCTTGTTTTATTCTATTTTATCAGATTTTTTTTTAAAAAATTCATGTAATCTAACTGTAATTACATACATACTACTCACTACAACCGAGCATTCCTAATCTATTACTCTGCTCCAAAAGAAAATGATTTTTCTCTCAAATGGGGTTACATATAGCGTCTAATGTTATGTCACGCCAACATGAGTTATTCTAACTTTGAGACAAACCAAATAATTTATTCTTTTGCAGTCGTTATCCATATATGTTTTGACCTTGTCAGTTATAAGCTTAAATATAAGGTTGACTATTTTTATATGGGCGCTTGTACATATATCGCTTATTCTATTCATCGTATATCTTTAAATCATTGTTCTGTCTGGCTATAAATAAAATCACAGATTATCAAATGGAGTTAGCACGCTTGCCTTCTTCGCTTTGTATAATCTACAGAGTTAAAAGGGGGGATTTATGTTCAAAGCATATTTGCTCATTCGTTCGTTCACACGACAATGTGACGACAGATTACTGCTGAAGAGTCCCAAGCAAGGACGAAACAGCAAATACAGTAGGTTTGTGGTGTAAACAATAAAATGAATAGAAAATTGTTTCAACAACTTACGGCATTAAAGATTCTTGAATAAAACCAAATACTTGTTTACCAATCATAATTATAACTAATTGTATGAACAATTCGAATAGACAATCACCTTGATCACACTAAAAAAGAATACGAAGAATAATAATAATAGCTGTTTTAATTCTATTGCGGGGTTGTTGTGAAGATTGTTAAGTTTTATTTGTAACCATGAATCGATCAATGTTAGACCACCATTAGAAACCTGGAAGCACTGGACAGCCGTTTTGCCCTGGTATGGGACTCATCAGTAGTGTGCATCCACGACTCCTGCACCCCGCAGGATTTTCTCTATATTTACAACCCAGATATTCGTAATGCTTAGTATTCTCGGACATCAATTAAGTCGAAACGTCCTACCCCAAATCAGAACACAGTTGAACAGGAAATAGAGATTATATTCCAATAACAAGGTTAGATGGAAGTAAGAGAAGTTCAAAACATGAGTATATTTATAGTTTCTTACATAAGGAGTTTCTAGAATATTCCCTAAGTACCGACTACTTCTGATTGGACACAAAAGAGCCAATCAGCGTGCAACAACGCAATCGTGTATGGAATATGTTGTAATCCAATCTATGTCCCCGCTAACAATAGGACAACAATAGAATGGAGTTAAATCCCGGCAAAATCGTGTTTACGAAGAGGTAATTATGATATTGTGTACATTTCTCAATTTATTCATAATATAGTTTTTTCAGTTAAAGCCAATTAATAACCAACTGTAACTCTATTTAAAAGCCTACGCACAATAAACAGAACATAAGAAATTCTTACAACCTGAAATCTTTTAGTTCACATCGTTAAATAATATGATAAATGATGATAAATGTCACAAAATTATATACAGTCTACTGCTCAATGTAAAAAAGATCGGATACTTCCTGTTAATGATAATTTTTTTTTTGAGAAAAACAGAAAACTGAGTGAATTTTATCTCAGTTATTTCATGAAACAGATTGATAAGGACAACCGAAGATGTACAATCTAGAGGTGACTATAAATTTGTGGATAATACCATGAAATGTTTGTAGCTAGACAACCATTGAAAACAATGAAACACTGAACAGATGCATTAACCTGGTATACCACTTTTCATCAGTGTAAATCCATAATCCAGTAAAAGATCTAAGCTTCATAATGAGTTTTTAACTTTTACATCACTAATTAGGTATCCAATGCTTTAAGTTTCTAAATTCAATCGATTTGCGATAGTGTATGGCCAGGGGTAATATCTGTCACTCATCCAATATGATTAAACTTCATTAGTAGCTGTTTCTTACTAGGATCTCAGGCATTTCCTTGTTGAATTTAGTCAGCAATGAGCACATGTTTATTGTTATCATAGAAGGAAGGCAGCCGATTCTGTAAGTTTCTATGATAAATTCAAAACCCTTCGGTTCTAAACAAGAACCATAAATTGAATGGAAGATATCAATTACCTTTAACAGATTAAATAGTTTTTTTTAGTGATTAATTAAAATCAAAATCAACAGTAATGAATGTTGCCTAGTTGATGGACATCAATACATGCACACGTATAATTATGTAATAACAGAATATAAATATGCCATATGAAACAATATTTTTCCCTAAATTCTTATAACACACACACATATAAGCGAACAATATTGTTTTCGATTAGATCGTCATAAGGCTTTTTACTCTAATATACATGAATATTTATGTGAAAATGTTAAAACCAATCAAGGCAATTTGAATCATAATCACAATGATATGAAAAAGATTACGTAACTACACATAATAGGCAAAAGTTCAAGTGGATAGTAGGAAAACAGGTATACTGATAGTAGTAAGAAAATTATAAAATATGATAACTAAAGTTTTATCAATAGTAGGTCAAACGTGGATGAAAAGATTTCGAATAATCATTAAAAACATCAAAACCATTACGTAATAAGCAAATGTGTAAAAATAAAAAATAGAATAAAAAATATAATGTCAGTCGTTAGTTACGTCATATGCGGCCACGGAAGAGATAGGAGTGTAGCAACTTTCTTCTGAACATATAAATTGGGGTTGAATGTATGTATTTTTATGGCTTCTGCAATGTATAGGAGACGGGATCGAACTCCGTTGGGAAATGATAGAGGTATACGATAGATCACCCGAAAAGATCTAGATTTATCTACAATGTAACCACTATCTACCAGGTGTGCTAAGATAGAACTGCGTATTGTTTTTGACTGACCCTTCTTACTAGTCATTTTCATATTCATTGATGTCGAATGCTGTATATCTCTTCACCTAACTGCAGTAATCTAAATTCATAATTGATATGTTTGCAGCTATTACGAATCACCTTACTCGGTAACAAAACGAAGATCAATGATTCAGTGGTACGATAGGCTACTCTAATCCGATCGTCTCAGGCCCCACTAACTAGAGGAAGATGTCTTGATAGAACGTAGAGAGAATGTATTGCACAGGCAACCAGAAAGTATGAAGTCTAACAAGCACACAACTCATGTTTATTTATACAATTGATAAAGCACCCTTGGTGAGAGCCGCAAAACAGTGTACTAAACTAACTCATCAACCAATGACACTCAAGGATTTCCCTAGTGGGAAATGCAATCTGAAGGACAAAACTAGCACCTTTGGCGCGAAAACATAAAATTCAAAAATAAGAAACTTTTTGCAAGTGAGTTCTGCGGATCTAACGTCCCCAACAATAGTATTCAAAAGTAAAAAGTTTCAATCATTATTGTGACCTTAAATAATATACATTGAGAATATAAACTAGTTGTATATTATAGAATGTGGTTTTCTTTCAAATAGACGGATTATGTTTAAATTAAAGATTTGAGAAAAAAAACGTTATCTGATTTGCATTGAAGATGAGAAAATGCAAGTGTTTGTTGCTAACAGTTGGGTATTTATAACTTAAAGAATAGACAATCACTTTTAAAAAACGACTTTTTTCTTGTAACTTTGTGTGATCGTCAATTTATCAGGATTATCGACTTTATTCTAAAAAAAACATTCATTTTAATTTTGTTGACTAAAGTAAGACTAATTAATTATAGTACTTTTTATAGTTTGTAATTTATGAAAAGCCTCGAAGTACGCCTGATTCATTTTATTCTGTACATTTATATATAAGTATATTCTTACTTTGTTTGAATTTACAGAAGATAAAAGTTGAATGATATATGTCGGGGACGTTAGATCCCCAGAACTCACTTGATAATGGTCCTAATTTTGGATTTTATGTTTTAGCGCATAGGCTGATCAGTTGACCCTGAGATTACATTTCCCACCCGCAAAATCCGTGACTGTCATTGGTTGGTGTGTTATTTTAGTACGCTATTTTTGTGGCTCTCACCATGGGCGTTTCTAGCATGTATATATAAACTCAATTTTCTTGGTGCTTGCAGAATACACTTTCTATGCCATATCAAGACTTCTTCCTCTACTTAGTGGGACTTTGGAGCGCTCGGATTAGCGTAACCTATCGTGTCACTGGATCAATTCTCTTCACTGTTGTTTACCGACTAAGGTGAACTCATAATAGTTTCAAGCATATCAGTTGACGAGCATAACAATATTACTGTTCAATTACATATAATATCAATAAATCTAAAGTCCTCAAACACCAATAAACACTTGGGAATAATTTATTGTTCAGAAATAATTCATATATGTTTGCAATAAAAAGATTGAACTAATCAGAACTATATCGATATGTTTGTATAGTGTGCTAACATTTCACAGCCCTAAATTGAACTGAGATTACTTCGCATCTCTTCTTTGCTAACCCACTAACTCGACTAAAACATTCAGTTAAGTGGTTTAAACTTTTGGTGGTAGGACCGATATTCCTCTATAAAATGTAATTTAAGTTAGTCAATGATATCTCGACTACAATAATTAAAATTTATGCACTGAGTATTAATCATTCAACTAAAATCATAATAAAAATGTTTAGTAACAGCATGAGAAGAATTTAGATTGAATATAATGATGTAACGAAAATTCATTTTAATCGATACTTGTCAGTATAGGGTTGTGGAGTTGAGTTTTGTTGAAATCACGGCACTGATGTAAGTTAGAAAACCATTGTAAACGTGCAAACACTGGACAGTCGTTTTGGCACACCTCAGTAACGCGGACCCTTACTCCCCTCGACCGAGAATCGAAATCAAGACCTCTGGTCTTGCACGTGAACATCCAACTACTTGACCTCTGAACTGAGAACCCGTGGTATCCAAATCTAAATTAATTCACCTAACGATCAGCTACACATTTCAATAAAATGAGTCGATACTGATTCCCTTACTCAAGCTAGCTGTATTTCGGAGTTGCATATCACGAGCATATATGCAATATGCTAGTGAAATACAATCCAGACAATCTGACATTACACATATTTTTTAAGATATTAATATGGAAAACGAAGGCCCAAGTCGATAAATATGAATATAAGGAAAGCAAGGATGATTTAAAAAATCCTTATGAATCATATTGGTCTTGCAAATAAATTGGAAACCATTATAATAGTTGTAGCATTTAGTGACAGCATGAATTTCTTCTGAACAGATTCCTGAGTTCGGTTTTCTTATGACCAATGCCTCAATGAATCTAATTATTCAGCCTAAACAACTAACATACAAAAAATGTCACAACTATGTATTTGAAAATGGTAGGGTATAGAACGCTCTTTTTGCTGTTATGAGATCATTAAAAATTAATTACGTTAACAGCCATTTAGCTGCATTTACTCACAAGTCAAGATTACCCCTTTCTAAACAACATATCCAAAAAGTACATGTCAATTGATAAACATAATGCTAGATGACCCATCGATTTAGGTACAATCTACATGTTCGAAGATCTCTTAAAACCTCGCGTAGAAAGCTTAACCTGTAAACCACTTAGTTGAAATCCAGTGTTTTTTACATTTCTAACTCTAGTTGACTTTGTATATTGTACAATATTCATTTATTCTCATACAGGATAGTTATTTTATGATCAAAGTGAGTGCGTGATGAACGCTTACAAATTCATCAATCTGTTCAATGCACTAATAGTAACCATTGTTGAGATAAACTTTACTCAATAATGAACATGATTCTTAGTTTAAATCAACTCATAAACCAGGTAATTAGGAATGAGCCACACTTTAAGGGTGAGGTCTGATGTTACTATTCGGCTATCTAAATTGAAGTAAGTGTGAACTTCGAATCAAGGGTATGATGGCTAGAAACTGAACGACCGAACGCCTTAACCAATATCTTACAGCGGCCTATAGCCAATCCGTATTTATAGGCATACTTGTTAAACTTTCATCTCTACATTCTATCCATGTAGTATTTTCTATATCTCATCTCCTTTAGTTTATCAGGAGTACTCAGACGTCGTATTGTCTGATGGGTTAGTTCTAGAATATCTCAATACATAAGTTTGTTGCATTTAGTTTTGTAATCCCCTAAAGTACATTGTAGTTACAACAACTGATCAGGAGATTTCTAATTAGAATCTGAATCTTTGCAGTTATGTTAAATCTGACATTTGAGACATAATATATATTAATAATCCTTAATGCAACAAAGCAGAGGAAATCCATGAGATCAGGAAAAAGCTTTCCAATCAAGGAATCGAATTTCTTAGTGAAACAACTGCTTTACATGTAACAACCATCAATGACCTTCGAGTAAAGGGTAAAATTAGTGAGCCAAAAGTAACACTGATCGGTCAACTAATAGAAAAGATGTTATTAAGGAAAATACATCACGATTATGTCGAACATTATTTCAATTAACAGGTCATGGTATGTGTATAAGAAAGGAAAAAAAAATCATATTTGAAGCGAATTCAAGTGTTAATTCCATTCCGACAAGTGAATTTTTTCATCAACTGTCTTAGATTTTAAAATATCTTAATTTTGACAAAATATACTACTAGCCTCATACTGTGGACGTTTTCTAAATAGAATTCTTTATGCTACTAACTTTCACTAATAGACATACTTTTCTTATTCAATCATGACCAATTTTTAAATAAGATTGATGTCATCAAATGTTTGTCTATTTTCACAATGATTATTCCAAATTAAAAAATAGTTTAATTAGAGTTTTAATTTAAACAATCACAATATTTCACTAGAAAGTTTCAACAATTCTAAATAAACTTGTTATTACAAGGAAAAAAAGTTTCTAAATGTTTTGAAATTCATGTGACCAAATTAGTTACCTACTTTTTCAAATCAGTATAAGCTAATAAAATCAGGGAACATACACACACTTACCCAGTACAAAATTGAATTTAGTTGTTAAACACTATACATATACTTTTGACAATTGAATTCTCCACAATGAAATAAAATCAACAATGTTGATACGAGCTTAGATAGCCTCATTTTCAACTTTATACTTGTTGAATAATATCTTCGAACCCTCATCTTCTCCACCATTACTGCAAATACTTATACTATCTCTAACACTATCGGATTTAAACCGGCATTTGCGTCTCTGTGTTGATGTGGTATGACAACCTGAACTCAGGTACGTACGTATGAACTTTTACGTTGTAACTGACTTACTGATCATTTTTCAGATAATTGTTGTTGCTATAAAACATTTATTAAATTAAAGTTATGGAGATAAGTGTTTTTACTCATTGAAATCATCAATCGATAAGTTTTTTGTTTGCAGTAACTACCAAAGACAAATGGGTGAGGTCGCGCAAAATCTTTAGATTGATCACAGTTAGATATCAACACCGTTGGATGCCGATCCAGTGTTCCAGAGGTTAGGCATTCGCGAGCAAGACGGAAGCTCCTTTGTTCGAATACTGTGACGTGCAGGAGCCGCGGATGCGCACTGATGATGAGTCTCATACCAGGATGAAACGTCCGTCTAGTGCTCCCAGGTTTCTAATGGTGGTCTGACAATGATTGACTGACGATTTGAATGTGTAATAAAACAATTTTTGGTTGAAGTATCTCGATACTAAACAGATTTTGTTCATTCTGTTAGGTGGACCTCAGGTTAGCTTATCTAGCTTCCTTGATGATAACTGACATGAATGCAGATAATCGTGATGTATTTTTCTAAATAACATCTTTTCTATAAGTTGACCGATCAGTGTTACTTTTAGTTCACTAATTTTACCCTTTACTCGAAGGTCATTGATGGTTGTTACATGTAAAGGGGTTATTTCACTAAGAAATTCGATTTCTTGAGTGTAAAGCTTTTCCCTGATCTCATAGATTTCCTCTGCTTTGTTGCATTAAGGATTATTAATATGTCAGATTTAACATATCTGCAAAGATTCAGATTCTAATTAGGATTTCCTGATCAGTTGTAACTACAATGTACTTTAGGGGATCACAAAACTAAATACAACAAACTTATGTATTGAGATATTCTAGAACTAACCCATCAGAAAAAAACGACGTCTGTGTACTCCTGATGAACTAGAGGATCTCCAGACAGGATATTACTTTCGTCAAAATGATAAACTAATCAATCTGAGACAATCATTGAAAACCTGGAAGCTTCCAGGTCGATGATTAATCATTTCAATGAAAGTCAACAATCTCCTCAAGATATCAGAGGTACTACACACAGTCACTTTCATCATTTTATCAAAGCTTTGAGATAATAATGAAGATTGGTTCTCTTGTTGGATGTAATGGTAATTTTTCATACATCTATATTTGACTAGTAGATTACTTTCCAATAACATGATAACACACTTGTACACCATGACCTTAAACACCATTCAGAACCTTAGATGTCCAGGAGTTATATATTTTATGATGGTTAATAAAAATGTGGCGAATGTATGGAATTGGTGAATAGGTTTAGAAACGTTGAGAATGGACATATATATATATATATATATATATATATATATATATATATCGATTGGAACAATGTGACAGGACACTAGATAACTTTTAGAAGCTTGGCACTCAGGTCAATCAGTAATCAACAAACACATCGACATTGACCCAATTTATCAACTAACCAAAAAAATCATATGCGATATAGGATTTCAAAAAACAGATCAGAAGGGGGATACAATCAAAACAAAGGGGCAAATATCGATAGGTTTAAAGTCAACAGCAACCAATCAAGATCGAGGTGAACAGTACAAGCTACGGGTTAAACGTGGAGAAATTCGAATACTCTTCACTTCGCCTATCTGAAGTTTGTGCTAATGATGTTGTTCAGTAGAAGAACAATGATGAAAGCTCAACAATCATAACATCCAGCTCAGAGAACGAAACACCACCAGAATTATCCAACTGAGCTAAAAATTTTCCCCATCATCTCAATATATAGTATTTCAACTCGTTTTTTAAACTTTTAACAGGGTTTTTTAAAATAACCAAAAAATTTTTTAAAATTTTCACAGCGTTTTTTAAAATAACCACAGCATTTTTTAAAAATAACCACAGCGTTTTTTAAAATTTTTTGTAATCCTTAGAATGTCAGAAATAAATAGAAAAAACAACTTGATTTCGAATGAAAAAAGAAAAAGCCTTATAAAAAAAGTTATTGAAGATGGATACAACGTCAAGGATGCGGCATTTCTTACAGATGTAAACTATCAGGCCGCTACAAATATTATAAGGTTGTATAAAAAGGAATCGCGAGTTGAGAAGAAAAAAGACAGGAAAACCATCAAATAAGAAGATATGCGGTGATATTATCAATTTTGTTGAAGAATTGGTAGAATTAAACCCGTTAATAACGATGGTAGAAATTCGAGAAAAAATAGAAAACATATTTTCTATAGGCCTTTCTCTTGAATCTATATATAAGAAGGATAATTTATAGACTTCAGATTACTTTGAAAAAGATTTCTTATATATACATCGGTCAATACAAATTCGGAATCCAGTAAAAACAAACGCCAAATTTATGCTCAAAATTTTATGAACATTCAAGATACATTTATAGAAGTTTTTGTTGATGAATCTTCTTTTTTCAAAAAAATTTTAAAAAACGCTGTGAAAATTTTAAAAAATTTTTTGGTTATTTTTTAAAAAACCCTGTTAAAAGTTTAAAAAACGAGTTGAAATACTATATATACACATATATAGACAGAGAGGTAATTTGTTAGTAATCATACTGCCCCATATTTGGTTGTATTCAAAATTGTCATTTTAGAAGCAATGCTATATACATATATATATATATATTCACACGTTAAGGTGAATATATTAGACAGGAATTCGTTAAAACATTGGATACTTTGTCTTGAAAATTTTTTTTCTTTACCATATACATAATCAAACAAATATCATTCATTAATTAAATAAAGATAATTATTACTAATTATTCGTATGAAAAAAATCAAAATTTTTTTTAATTAAAATAGTAATCAGTAATAGTAATACTTCAAACTGAATACGCATATAACACAATGAGATAAAAATATATGTTAACCTACTTTATGCGATGAGTAAAATCTTTGAAAAAAAAATAATGACTTATTCTTAATACTCTAAAATTCCATTAGATATGGTTCAAAAAAAATTGGTAAGTACAATGACTTATCTATCAATAGAGACAAGATAGATCAAAATGAAGACAGATATGAGAAGAATGGACAAAAGAATTGAATGGAGCTGGAAAGGAAGACCTACGATAGAGTGTTGTAGGTAGTAGAATACTGATCGGCTGTCTATGCTTCATTGGGGGTGACAAGTGTAAGTAAGTAAGTAAGTTAACATTTATTCAGTAGTTTACAACACCTTGGTCACAGATTCGAACCACTCTCTTCGCATACTTTAATTTGGATCAACCAAATTGTCCCACAGTATCGTTCACAATTGAGGATGAAAAAAATGTGTACGTGACAATATGGAATTACACTAACGAACAAACATTCTTACGATCAATGAGCTAACAAGGCAAAAACTATCTTAAGAAGAAATTGTGCAAGACTAATTGATTATGTAATGATTACGATGATTTATCGAAGATCTGAACATATTCACGTCTCGAATCATCTGACTAAGTTTGAACACTTAGGCATAAGAATGAACAGTGAAATATGAATGTTATGATAACAGATAAGCTTTGATGTATAAAAAAAAAATAGGTTACTGATGATTGGTAGGTAGTTCAGACACAATTCTATGGATATTTGGTAATGACAGAGAGAGAGAGAGAGCTTGTGCATAGAATAGAAACGAATTGATGGGAAAACTGTGAAGATTAACTTTTGCCAGTCAGTCAGTCAGTCAGATGCAACGCAGAACTTCGTACGTAAACACATCAGTTCATGTTGCCATACCACATCAGCACAGAGATGTAATTTTCAATTCAAATCCAATAGTAGTAGAGGTAGTAAAAGTATTAGAAGTAATCGGAGAGGTTAGGAACTTTTGCCAACAGCATTACTATACAACATTTAACAAAAAAAACACTGATTTCTGATCATGTTACTTGTTATCAAGACAAATATTCTACGAATCTATTAATGATACCGATATAAAGTTAAAGAAAAAAAATACTTCTCGATTTTTCTTCATAGTCAATTTCAATGAAAATTCTCAACTACAATACACTTAGGGAAAAAAAAACTAGTCGCCCCTCTATGTAGATTACTTCATTTTGTGAATAGGCATGTATGTTGTCAACTTAAATCTCAACTGACTAAATCATTATTATAGATGATAATATCATGTAGTTTATTTTCATAGATCAGAAAATAAGTAAAGTCTAAGAAAAGTTTTCAAATGTGTAAAAACGCAAACCTCCAAAACTCTGCCCCAAAATATCGTAACAGTGCTCACTAGTGACTAGCTTCTTGGTGAAGAAATTCTCGGAGTTCTAGTTGAGAAGACGTGACCAATGAAGTTCAACCCTGTTGGGTGTACGCAGTAACTACCAAAAACAAATGGGTGAGGTCGCGCAAAATCCCTAGATCAATTAGAGTTAGACATTAAAACACCGTTGGATGCCGGCCCAGTGGTCCGATGGTAAGGCGTTCGCCTACTATGCCAAAGGTCCCGGGTTCGAATCCTGCGAGGAGCAGGAGTCATGGGTGCGCACTGCCACCAATGAGTCTCATACCAGGACTTGACGGCCGTCCAGTGCTTCCAGGTATCTGATGGTGGTCTAACAATGATTGATTGATGATTCCAAATGTGTAAAAACGCAAACCTCCAAAACTGTGCCCCAAAATAAGAAAAGTTTGTATAAACTGCAAATATACAGGTTACATTGATTTCCGTACACTGATATCGCTGTAAACTATTACAAACATGAGTAAATCATAGAAATCTAACTAGAATTATGAGTTAGGAGGGAATGAATACAAACAGATACATAATTTACCTATTCAAGAATAGAAAAACGTATATATACTATAACTATACATTTACACGTTGAAATCATCAATCAATCATTGTTAGACCACCATTAGAAACCTGGAAGCAATGGACGGCCGTCAAGTCCTGGTATGAGACTCGTCAGCGCGCGTCCACGACTCCTGCACCTCGCAGGGTTTGAACCCAGGAGCTTCAGACTTTTGCACGAACATCCAACCTCTGAACCGATATCCAACGGTGTTAATGTCTAACTCTGATCAATCTAGAGATTTCGCACTTCCTCACCCATTTGACTTCGGTAGTTACTGCCTACACACAAGGGAGTTGAACTCCACCGTTCACATCTTCTTACTAGAACTCTGAGAATTTTCTCACGAACACAGTCACTATATATATATATATATATATATATATATATATGACAATTATTACATTTACAAAATCAAATGTCATTTTCATATACTTACACCAGTTGATTGAATTAATATATGATCACTGCCAGGTACAGCTGAAGTTGGTCCTTGAATAAATGCAATATAAAATATTGATGAATAATAATTAACAAATTGTAATAAATATAATTTCAATGTTAAACTATTATCATATTCCACTTGTGTACGATGATGTTCAATATCAGTTAATTTTGTAGCCATACGATCATAAACCTAGTAGGAAAAAATTAGAAATAAGATAGTTAGTTTGATATATATATTTTGATGAAATAGTTTTCACATTAATCAAAGATATGTAAAAAAAATATTTCTTTAAAAAAAGATGAGCGTGTGAATATTTGTCAATATCTTAATGGCTAACAATATCTACAGTGTGTTTTCATCTCTTGTTTGAGAAAAAGGTATGAAGTAGTCAGCATAAACACAAATCGACCTTGGTTTCAAGCTAGTTCGGAATGCTCTGACATGTTCACGTGCATATGGTCACTACATGAGAAGTTCTACTGACTGTCTTATCGTGGCGAGGGTGTTATTTACGCAATTGACGAAAATATTAATGTGAGGATGGGTTTATACTGGGTTGATGGGTATGGAAGATCTACGTGTGGGGAGTATGGAAAACACGTGTGCTACACGATCCTCAGGCGAAAAACGGCGTACAAATTCATTGTTGGTCACCGGCTACAATGGGACCATATATTATAATGTTGTTATATTGCCTAATAGATTAAAACTTGAGGAGAAGCTTACTAGGAAGACCACTTGTTTCAGTTTGCGTATTTGGGCAGTACACCAGCCCGCTCACTAAATCAATGACTTGTATGGTGCACATAAATTTAGGTGCTTCTTTCTCCTAAAGTTTGTATGTTTAGACAGATAATTAACCGCCTAGTGCCTGCCTTATTTCCCGTTCAGTTGTGAGAATATAAAAAGGCAACATTTGACATTCAAGGAATTACTACTACTCAACTAATGCACGTGGAAAGCTTACAATAGGTGATTTTATGATGGGCTCACATCATATGCATGTACGTATATTGGTTTGTTCTTCTGACATACAAGAATATGTAAGCGGAGACCGTGAACACGTATATAATCAACCGCCTCCAATAGACTACCTTGTATACATACTTTCTCAATTATCTTTCAACCATAAGATATAGACATATATATATCTTATAACTAAAACCTAGTTTCATTAAGAAGCATACTGTACAAACTGAACAGACAACATATACAATGGTATTACAAAAAACACAGGAAAATTTAGAAACCCATGACAGAAAAAACCCAATGCAATAAGAACAATAGATAGAAATGCTTACAGAGCAAAAAAAGACCACAGAGATTCTTATATCATATTAAATAAACAAAATCAATGTTATACTTACTAATTTTAAAAAGAATATCACAACTAAATTAACAAATGATCCAGTCATTGTAGCAATCATACCAGCATTACTTTGTATCATTGGATTATGATGACGATAGAGAATTGCTTTAATGACTAATTTATATAAAACTACACCGACAAGAAAAGCCAATGTAAGTAATACCTGTGAGAAAATGGAAAAAAAATATGTACACAATCAACAACAACAACAACAAAAGATCAATATGGTAAATTTATCATTATTAAGCTCTAAAGGCAAAACTATCCAACCTTTAACTCTATTTCAACAACAAAACCAAAAAAAAAAAGAAATTCAACTTTTTAAACAAAATATATATTTATTTTATGAAACCATGAATCAAACAATGTTAGACCACCACCATTAGAAACCTGGAAGCACTGATGGACGGCCGTTTCGTCCTGGTATGGGACTCCTCAGCAGTGAGCATCCACGACTCCTGCCCCTCGCAGGATTCGAACCCAGGACCATCGGTATTGTGCGCGAACGCTCTAACCGTTAGACCACTGAGCTGGTATCTAATGGTGTTATTAAAATAAAAGTGTACACAGTAGTAGTACTACAAAAGTTTAGGAATGAATTCGACGATTAAAAAAAAAAGTATTAGATAAATTTTAAAACTCAAGATTCAAAACCAATGGAGTGAACGGAACTGTACTAATTTGACTCATTTTAAGCCATTTCAACCAATAGCATACTCACACCAAGCAGTAATGATAATCACGAAGAAACCCAAACTGGTAAGCTGCACTTATCAACATACTTTAATCAAACAGTTAGTGATTTTATAGTCTGATGTTTCGAATAACTACATCTTTTCAAGTTTAACAGTTAAGAATCCTATGCGTTGCGGGTATGAGAGCGGATGTCGCTTCCCGGATAACCACAACGTGGAAGGGCGTTCCTTGAAAGTCCGAATAGGAAATAGGATTAGTGTTGATTTTAGTGACCAGATACCCCAACGGACAACTACTTCAAGCCGGTCACACATGGCATTTTTATGGGATTTTTTGAAGTGTTAGCTCCGCTCTTCAAAAAACCTTACAACCGGAGACGGAAATCCGTGAGATAATGTGACGTATGACATTTCTAGGGTCGACCTTTTCTAACCCTCCCTTCCTTGAGGGAAGGCAGCATCGCTGCTGATGCTGGATGTCCTAGGGAAATACCTTACTGCTGTCACACCCCTCTACAGTCAGCAGTACGACTTCGCCCTCAGACCTTGAGTTGATGCTTTTAGTCTCACCGTTCTCCAATCAACCTGCATGGCATGGTAGGACATAAAAGGACATACGTTCTAGGCAATATAGCTCGGTTGGGTCATCGCAACAGGCAAGCCTGATCACCACTTCAAGGTAGCAGCTACGATCGGGAAGAATAGTATAGAAAACATATGAACACCCTTCATAAAGAAGAAGATACGTAGCAACTTTTAAAAGAACCGGACAGAGATGCAAAGCCAGTAAGGAAATGTTTTGTGGTTTCAGGTTTTTGGTATTTTCGAATGTACATCAAAAGTTTAAGATTTTGATGATATCATATTCAGACTGTAAATGGCATGAAATTTTTACTATACTCAATGTTCCACATTACGCGATTCAATAGAACTCGTTATGAGTGTAGTTTTCAGTGTTTGATGATAATGATGATTGATTAGGGTTTACAATTTTCCATTGATAATATTCAGTACTATTATTGATCAGTTCCTATCGCATGTGTGCACCCTACAAGAATTACCTTGTTATAGCGTTATGCTACGTTTACAGCAAAAGGTATTGGGTCTGAGTCATAGTCTGAACATTTGTACACTGGGACGTAACATGTACATTCAGTTGACTAGGCATGAAATAAGACGAAATCTAAATGCTGAATTCGATTCACTGTCAGTCAAACACTAAATATACTAAAAAAAATCCCAGAAACCTAAAAGATACCTGAATCATCAGAATATTTGGTATCTGTTGAGTGCTTAATTGACTGGCTAATTGGGATCGTGATTTAGAAGACTCAAGTTAAGAACACAAACAGAATAGAGAATTTATATATCTCATAAAATAAAACAAATGAAAATAATGATTGATTAGGGTTTACAATTTTCCATTGATAATATTCAGTACTATTATTGATCAGTTCCTATTGCATGTGTGCACCCTACAAGAATTACCTTGTTATAGCGTTATGCTACGTTTACAGCAAAAGGTATTGGGTCTGAGTCATAGTCTGAACATTTGTACACTGGGACGTAACATGTACATTCAGTTGACTAGGCATGAAATAAGACGAAATCTAAATGCTGAATTCGATTCACTGTCAGTCAAACACTAAATATACTAAAAAAATCCCAGAAACCTAAAAGATACCTGAATCATCAGAATATTTGGTATCTGTTGAGTGCTTAATTGACTGGCTAATTGGGATCGTGATTTAGAAGACTCAAGTTAAGAACACAAACAGAATAGAGAATTTATATATCTCATAAAATAAAACAAATGAAAATAATGATTGATTAGGGTTTACAATTTTCCATTGATAATATTCAGTACTATTATTGATCAGTTCCTATTGCATGTGTGCACCCTACAAGAATTACCTTGTTATAGCGTTATGCTACGTTTACAGCAAAAGGTATTGGGTCTGAGTCATAGTCTGAACATTTGTACACTGGGACGTAACATGTACATTCAGTTGACTAGGCATGAAATAAGACGAAATCTAAATGCTGAATTCGATTCACTGTCAGTCAAACACTAAATATACTAAAAAAAATCCCAGAAACCTAAAAGATACCTGAATCATCAGAATATTTGGTATCTGTTGAGTGCTTAATTGACTGGCTAATTGGGATCGTGATTTAGAAGACTCAAGTTAAGAACACAAACAGAATAGAGAATTTATATATCTCATAAAATAAAACAAATGAAAATAATGTTAGAGTATGTACATTTTTACAAAATTTATTAACAATCCGATTTGTGTTAATTGAACTGAGTAGTGAGTGAGTAACGCCAATTAATCGATAAATTACTTTTATTCAACGCAATTTACATCAGGAAAGAATTTCGCTTATGAACGAATAATTATCAACAAAAATGAACTTTAATTTCAATAACATAATTACAAAAAAATTTATTTATTTAATAAAATTTTTAAGTTTATGATGAAGTAGATTTTATTATTATTATTATTATTATTAAAAAGTCTAACGATATTATTCAATTATTTCATTGATTAGAAATAAAAATCGAGAGAAAAAAAAGTAAACTAGATTGAAATAAATCTACGGTTAAAAAGTGAATAAAAATTGAAACAAATGAATTTTTTTCTAAGAATTGGATTATAGTCAAATTAGATTTGAAAATACTTAGAAGAAATACACAAGATGGTATTTTGTTACGACCAAAACTCATACATGAACTTTTAGGTTTAAATTAGTACCACAAAACAAATAGTAAAACTATCAATGGGTCAGTCAGTCAGTCAACTAGCTACAACCAAGAACTCTGTACGTTACGGGTTCGTAGAGATAAGAGAGATATTAAGGGGTGTAAGAAGGATTTGATTTTGACCAATTCGGTCTCTCATGCTGTAACGGGTATGAGGGCGGTTGTCACTTCCCAGCTGCTCACACCGTGGAAGGTTTTTTCTTGAGGAACCTGAAAAGGAAGATAGATTAGTGTTGGTCTTAACGACCTGGGTGCGTGACCGCAGAGTTCAAGGGACAATTGCTTGAGGCCGGTCATGCACGGCCTTTTTATGAAGGGTTTTCTGAGTATTAGGTCCGCTCTTGAAAGCCCTTAAAGGGCACCCTTACCGACGGAGACGGAAATCCGTCAGGTAGGGTGAGGTGTGAAATTTTCAGGGTCGACCTTTTCTAACCCTTTCTTCCTTGTGAGAAGGCAGCATCGCTGCAGATGCTGAATGTCGGAGGGAAACACCTTACTGCTGTCACACTTCTCTGAAGTCAGCAGTACAACTTCGCCCTCAGACCTTGAGTAGTGATTTGTGCTTTGTTCCAACCTACTCCTATACCACCAGTTTTGTAACTAGCCTGGATTTATCGAGTCTACTCTTCACGAGCTCTAGTTGGGCGTCGAAGTATTATTATCAATGGGTATGTATATGATTAATGTTAGAAATTTATAACTCTTATTAAAATCTGTTGAAGCTTGAAATTGCTAATTTACAAAGCTAACAACAACACTTTTCTAGATTAGAACCTCGAAACTAACTTTGTTTTAATCTACATAATCAGGATGCATTGATGGACAGGTCAAACCAGAATACAATATATACTCATATCGATTTCATTGATAAACATGCTAAATCAGTCATCACTAACTTATGAGAAAGCAATACAAAACATATTATTGGCCAATCAGAATAAAGTAAATTGTAACCTATTGCAATCGATGAATTATCATGTAACCTAATCGATCTCTTTTTTTGCAACCTTATACGCGCAGCATATAGGAATTCGGAAATAATAATCGTATATAGGAAATAATAAAAATGAAACGACAACAAACTAGTAATTAAACATACAAATAAACAAACAGATAAACATAAACTGACAGAAAATCAATGAATAAGGGAAACAGCTTTTTTTAAAGGAATTATTGATACAATGCCTGAAAATAAACTTGATCGATATGTCTATATATATATATATATATATATATATATATATATATATATATATGTATATTACGGATCTGTGAAGACTGATAAGTTACATATTTGAAATCATGAATCGACTAAAGTTAGACCACCATTAGAAACTTGGAATCACTGGACGGCCGTTTCGTCCTGGTATAGGACTGCTCATCAGTAGTGCGCATCCACAACTCCTGCACCTCACAGGATTCGAACCCAGGACTTTTGGTCTTGCCCGTGGATGAGCACTGCTGATGAGTCCCATACCAGGACGAAACGGCCGTCCAGTGCTTTCAGTCAGTCAGTCAGTCTGATGCAACGTGGAATTTTGTACATCAGTTCAGGTTGCCATACCACATCAGCACAGAGATATAATTGTCAATTCAAATCCAATAGTAGTAGAGGTAGTAAGGGTATTATGAGTAATCGGAGAGGTTAGGATTAGAAGATACTATTCAAGAAGTATGATTCAGTGAGAAAAGTTTAGAAAATCAAAACTAGAGGTGTTGAAGAATCCAGAAGATTAGGATTTGAGAGAACACAAAGAATAAATGCACTGGCGCCATTGCGAACGATTTTGAGCCATGGCATTCAAGGTCTCTAACCATCGATTATTATCATCTCGCGGACCCCAACCAGGTAGTCGACAATTACCGACATGACTAAGTCCACTCGTCAATGACTTGATGGATTTCTGCCATGTTTCGGTCTGGCCGCCCCTAACTTTCTTCCAACCTATTCCTACACTACAAAACAAAGCTCTTCGAGGCAGTCGGTGGTTAGGCATACGCAGCACAGTGCTTTCAGGTTTCAAATGGTGGTTTAACTTTGGTCGATTCATGATTTCAAACGATATATATATATATATGTATAATGAAACATGACATTTCAAAATCATATAATGCAATAAAAGTACCGCTTAGTTAAGCCTCACACGAAACAGCCTCAACCTTTTTTTGAATACACAAAAAGCTGATTTCGTCAACCACACTCCTAGAAGCTCTTATCCATGAACATGAAATTTCTCTATGATTTTTGAACAAATAATTGCAGCGAACAGGATACTATCAGAAATGAAGAGAAATTTCACATTTCCATGGTACAAACTACGTTTCGTGTCTACTGACACTGATCGTCAAATGAAATATAGGAATTTGAGTAGTTGATGTTTCATGTTACATGATAACATCAACATAATTAAGATTCTTCTATGAAAATGAAATCCACAGTTCATCCAGTTTTTACCTTTAAAGCTACTTTCAGACGACTATTGCTAAGTTGGCTAATATTTACCAACCATTATGCATCAGTGCTTAGTACATTTGACTTTTTGAGTGAATTAAAAACTTGGCTGTTTTCATTTGAAATATTTCAAAAAAATATATATATATATATATATATATATATATGATTTCAACGAGCATGTTACAATTAGTGAGTTAAAAACAATAAGAATAAAAAAAACGAAATAAAAAGTAATCTAAAAAGAGAATAATTACAGCGCATATGCATAGATATTTTATACAAAAATAATACAACTTACAGTTAACAAAACAGTAGAAAAACTGATAAAAATAATTGGTAATTTACGTCGCCAAAATGGAATAAAAGGTTCCACATACTATAGAAAAAAAAGAATAAGAAATTAGTAATGAATGCCATTAACTATTTATCATTGATTATAACTAGCAGGAAGTACTCATTAAACAGCTTGCTTTATATGTAAGTTAGTAAGGCGGTTTTGAAGGTATATATACACTCATGAACTACCTGACTAGGAGGATTGAGTCTAAAAACTCCAAGTTTTAGAATAATCATATAAATCACTGGACCAGAGTGTTGGGGATGTTAGATCCCCAAAACTCGCTCGTTAAATGCCTTATTTTGGATTTCACGTTTGCCAACATGGGCTGATCAGTTGACCTTGAGATTTAAATTCCCACCACGAAAATCCGTGTCTGTGATTGGCTGTTGTGTATTTTAGTGTGCTATTTTCCTATCTGTCCCAAGGACGTTTCTATGATGTATAAATAAACGAGAGTTGTGTGTTTGATTGTATTGTGATTGCTGTGTGTTTGTAGAATATACTTTCTACGCTTACAAAGCCTTTTTACTTCAGCTTGGGATTCAAGGTAGCCTACCTGGACGCTGGTAAAAGTTTCGTTCGCGTTTATCGACTAAGGTAAACTCGTAATAGCCTCAAGCATACTTAGTGACGAGCATAACACAGAGCCAAATGGTACACACTTACTACTCCAATCAAAAAAACATAATTAATAAACTAAGATCACGGTTTAGAGATTTTGTTGAGTAGAGCTAGATTCCAATTTTTGTACATTAACAAGAAACTTTGATAATTTCAATCTGAATACTATAGAAACCATAATCGTTATAAATCTGTGTTACTCTCTCTTTCTCTTTCAACTAAGAATGTAAACAAAGTTATAGTACAAATCATTTTTATTGGCTGCTTGAATCTTCCCATTGATGTGTAAGTCAGTGGTTATCTGAAATCAGTAGCTAGCTAAGTGAATAATACGATATCAATTGAAACAAACAGTAAAGGATTCAAGTTTCGGAGTAAACATCAACTCTGGTATGCACGAGCACTTAGCTGACGCGCGTCCTGGATTCCAACTGCTAGCTGATACGCTATAATCCATTGAATAAAACTTCATGTTTATACAAATTTATTGACAATCGTTTAAAAGAGCCTGATAAAACAGAATAGACTCAAAATGAAGAGAATTAAGCAGTAAAATAATCACAATAATGAATTTATACTTACCCCAGTTAAAGGGTTCACTTTTCGAGGGCATTTTTTATTGATTAATGCCATAAATTCTGGTCTAGGCGGTTGATCCATTGGTTCCAGTGTGTATACATTCCAACGATAAGCTAATGAGACTTGTTTACGTTTCCACATCTCGAAAAATATCACAGCTATTTCAAAAAAAATATGAAAGTATGTAGAGACATAATTCTATACAATTCATTCTTCTATTCAATAAATATGTTGAGCCCATATGGCTTGTCCGAGACTTTGGACAAATTAATTAATTCGTTTTTCTCAAGTTGTTATTCACACATCTCTCGACCATATCAATTACTCGCTGATAATCATGGTTGTGATTAATCGGGTGTACGGCCATGCTTACTTCACTTATAGCAATGGCTGGCTTCTTTCTGTGTGGGTTCACTAGTGACTAGCATGATGAGGAATCTTCTCCGAGTTCTAGTGGGAAGTCGTGACCAGTGAAGTTCAAACCAGTTCGGATGTATACAGTGTATGAGTTTGCGCAACTCCGTGAATTTGATTAAGTTACAGATTAACACCGTCAGACACCGTCTCAGTGGTCTAACGGTTAGGGCGTTCGCGCACAATACCGGGGGTCCTGGGTTCGGATCCTGCAAGGTGCAGGAGTCGTGGATGCGCACTGCCAGTATGAGTCGCATACCGGGGCGAGACAGCCGTCCAGTACTTCCAGGTTTCTAATGGTGGTCTAACAATAATCGGTTCATTGTTACAAATATAAATATTTAATCATGCTTCAGCGCATGGAGTCGGCACATTCGTCTTCTCTAATTCGCCTTGCTTTGCCTATTCGGTTTGCATTCCCATGTGTCTGCTTAAATGAATTCACGAAACAAATTCATCCGAATGAATGTCGATTCGGTCTTTTATTACCGCTGTCGCACAAACGGAGTTTGCATATGCATGATATATGGAAGTCGAAGGGAAGATTACTCGAACATTTGTCCAAACTGCAGTTAGATCGTAGGCCACTAAAAGATGTTCTTAACTTGAAAGTGGAATATTTTCTACAATCTAGACGAGAATCGACAAACAAAAGTTCCAATAAAATTATCATTTTAGAATTCTAAAGTTGAACCAGTTACACCCTAAAACTTGAAATTCTAGGGGCTGATTCGTAATAACATCTTAGAATTTCCAATGAACACCCGTGAAATTCAAACTTTATCATCAGTTAGAGTTGTAATAAATTACCTCAGTTAATTTCCTTTCTGTCTACTTATTTATTGTTGGTAGGTTTGTGATAAAGTCACTGAATGTCAGTCAACCAATCAATCACTGGTAACGTAAAACTACGTACGTACGTACGTACATCAGTTCAGGTTGCCATACCACATTAGCACAGAGATTTATTTATCAATTCAAATCCCATAGTAGTAGAGGTAGTAAAAGTAATAGCAGTAATCGGAGAGATTAGGATTCGACAATATTACTCAAGAAGTAGAATATAGTGAAATAAACTCAAAAAGATAAAGATAAAGTGATGAGGAATTCGGAAGGTTACGATTTGAGAGAACATAAGGAATGAATGTATCTGCGTCATTACAAGCGATTTTGAGCCATGTCATTCAAGGTCTCTAACCATCGATTATTATCATCTCGCGTACCCCAACCAGGTAGTCAACACCTACCAACATGACTCAATCCAGCTGACAGTAACTTCATGGATTTCTACTGTTCTGGTTTGGCCACCGCTAGCTTTCGTTTAACCTATTTCTACACCGCAAAATATAGCTCGACGAGGCAGTCGGTGGTTAGGCATACACAACACATGTCAATCAATGATGATAAGAAATGACCACAATATTTGCCCATTAGGCATATCTAGGATTCTAAAACACAGGAAAATTTAGAAGTGCACTAAACAACTAAACGTAGTTGACTGGAAACTCTGCTTTATAAAGTTTCAATGCTAGTTTGGACTCGTTAGTAAAATTTAACTGAATTCATTGATGGAACTAATATCCCTGTACCAACTAAACATCGGTCATCCAATTGCTTAGTCAGACACTTTACCATTGAGGTGCTCAAGCTGCAACTGACCTCCTAGAGGACTAGGATATTTACAGCTAAGCGATAAACAAGTAGTGACTAACATCATGTTTTTTTCAAGAACTTTTAAGTTTTAATCAATCAAAAAGATTAGAAATGTATCAAACATCCAGATAATACATATTCCACACACCGTTATTCATATAGAAAATAGACGAAAAATTAAATTTTTAAATACAAAAAAAATATAAAACTGTTGAACATATTAATAAAGAGAAAACACACACATACCCCATAAAGACATAACCACAGCGAATACAACAGTTCCTTCATGATCCACTAATCTCATTAATTTAGTGCGTAAACAAGATTTGTCCAGAGTCCAAAAGCTACATTTCGATGATTTACATAATGGACACATATATGTACCATGACCAAGATCACAAACTTCATGACTTGAAAACGAGATCGATATTACCAACAACAACAAAAAAAACACAAGCGAAGTTGTAGAATGTGTGGTAAAAAAAGTTTTAACTGATAAAATGAACAAATGAAAATGTTTGTTATAAATTAATTATTCATATATTTCGACATTGCTCGTATATCCTGGGACACCCGAGTGAGTGACGCTGTTATTAGGAATCGGGTGCTAGGCAAGAATGGCAGATCAATAGATGAAGCATTGAAACTTCATCAGTTGAGGTAGTTGGGACATGTGTTACGTATGCCCAACCACCGACTGCCTCGGTGAGCTATGTTTTGTGGTGTAGGAGTAGGTTGGAAGAAAGTTAGGGGCGGCCAAACCAAAACATGGCAGAAATCCATGAAGTCATTGACGAGTGGACTTAGCCATGTCGGTAATTGTCGACTACCTGGTTGGGGTCCGTGAGATGATGTACTTAATGTACGTAAGTACATTAAGCATGTCAGTCAGTCAGACGCAACGTAGAACTTCATGCGTACGTACATCAGTTCAGGTTGCCGTACCACATCAGCACAGAGACGTAACTGCCAGTTCAAATCCATAGTGGTAGAGATAGTAGAAGTATTAGCGGTGATAGGGAAGATTAAGTTTCGAAGATATTATTAAGGAAATATGATTCAGTGTAATAAATTTAGAAAGAGAAAGATAGAGGTGATAAGGAATTCGGAAGATTAGGATTTGAGAGAACACAAAGAGTGAATGAACCTGCATCATTGCAAACGATTTTCAGCCATGTCGTTCAAAGTTACTATCGTCTCGCGGACCCCAACCAGGTAGTCTACATCTACCAACATGACTCAGTCCACCTGTCAGTGACTTGATGGATTTGTGCCATGCTTTGGTTTGGCCGACCCTAGCTTCCTTCTAACTTATGCCTACACCACAAAACATCGCTCGTCGAGGCAGTCGGTGGTTGGGAATCCATAACAGGGGTAGCGCACGTCTGGAATTCGACAATAAAACTCGTTTTTCAATCCTTGATCAAATACAATTTTTTTACTGAACTTTTAAGCATACCATGAGATGATTAGTGACATTTTACACAGGTCTTTCCAACCAAAGTAAGGTAAAGTGGAGGTATCAACTTGTAATGTATTGAATGAAAGTTGAAAAATACAACTTATAAGACACTACCACTTTAACCTAAAATAATAAGTGTGAGTCCTATTATCCATATACCATAGAAGCTTGATACCACCTCCCTACAATTTAAATAACGAATACTTAGTGATCAGGAAATCCTAACTACTTAAAAGAAAGTTACTTCAATCCAAATAACCAAATAAAGTTTGCTGAGCTCTTTCACTAACGCATCTATCAAAATCATTTACTGTTTTGATGATGATTATAATGAATGTTTTTATAATTTGATGCGTCATTCATTTACTCAGGATTTGGGTTTCGAAAAATTGGACACTGACATGAATAAAACAATCGTCGAATTAGAAAATCTGCTTTCATTTGAAAATTGAAGTATATCACGTAACAAAACCAAATCCAAGAGAAAGTCATATTTTGTATAAAAAATTAAACGATTAAAATTAAATAACTACAACATTTTCTTAAACGCCTAGTCGTGTGACGGATGCTACTCGCAAAGTGGCAAATAAGTATTATGCCGTGGAGTGTCGCTCGAAAATTGCTACCAGAGAGTCTGGAAATCAAAATGCATGACCCGATCAGAATAAACTGAAAACTAGAAGCGGTGTAACAGAACAAAGTCAATAATCGGCTTGTATTGCAAATGAATGTCTCAAGATTATGTGTACAAATTTCGTAAATAAACTCTATCTTCCCCAGATATATATACTCCATTTAGTCTTGACGTACTTGTTTAGAAAAATACTCAAAAGTCAAAATAATCAAATACAGATGAAGTTACAAGACAAGTATACATTATAAACGATTGTAACGATAGGCTGGCAAAAAGCTGGAGGTGGCCAAACCAAAACATGGCAAAGAATCCATGAAGTCACTGAAAAATGGATTGAACTATGTTAGTAGTAGGTGTAGACTATCTTGTTGTGGTCCGACAGGCAATCGTAATCGGTGGTTACAAAATTTGAATGAAATGGCTCAAAACTGCTTATTTTCTCCCAAATTCTAATCTTCTGAATTCTTCATGACATTTTTTTCTGTTTTTAAATTTATTCCACTAGGATTTACGTCTTGAATTATAACTTCGAACCCTAATCTTTTTCATTACTGCTAACACTTTTAATACATCTATCACTATGGGATCTGAATTGACGATTCCATCTTTTTTTTGAAACCATGAACCGATCAACGTTAGACCACCATTAGAAACCTGGAAGCACTGGACGGCCGTTTCGTCCTGGTACGGGACTCCTCAGCAGTGCGCATCCACGTGAATTTGATCAAGTTAGACATTAACACCGTTAGATGCCGGCTAAGTGGTCTATCGGTCAGGGCGTTCGCGCACAATACCAAAGGTCCTGGGTTCGAATCCTGCGGCGTGCAGGAGTCGTGGATGCGCACTGCTGAGGAGTCCCGTACCATGACGAAACGGCCGTCCAGTGCTTCCAGGTTTCTAATGGTGGTCTAACATTGATCGGTTCATGGTTTCAAAAATGTGTAACTTAACAATCTTCACAACCTCGTAATACAGATTCCATCTTTCTATGTTAATATGATAGGGCAACTTGAACTGTGATATACGTACATACGAAGTTCTACGTTGTAGCTGACTGAGTAAAACAAGTGTTGAACCATATTAATATGTTACATATAGTTTCTCGTATTTGATATTGTGAGTAGTTTGATGTGAAATATGTTCAAATTGTAATAAATATAGATAAATATATATACGTACATGTATGCAATTGTTATATGAAAATGAAAACAAATGACTATATATATGTTAGTAGGCTATTTTGTTTAAGGCCGAATTAATTATTCTCATTGAATCTGTCAAAGCACGTATAGATTGATTGACAATCATCAATAAATAATTTTGTGTGCTTATTCCAAAATTTCTACAAAACTATTTTTCTCAGAGTAAAATGTATCTGATGCTTTGACCTTAACTATTGCATAAAACACATTTGACTACAATTACGTGAGAAACAACACAAAGAAAATAGGTAACCCAAGTAAAAGTGATTATATTTATGACTTCATTCATACAACACTATTTCAGATAAGGCTAATCAGACAATGAAAATTCAATCGTTGAAATCAAATTGTTAGAAATACGCAACATTAAACCTGGGCATATGTGTGCATCAGTGAAGGCTGTCACACCAACAGACCTAGTTATTTGCTTCAAAAAATAGAATTCATTCATATAATAGGATAAATTGTCATTAAAATTACATTTTTTTAGTTGTTTAATAGTGCATTATTGCTGAATGCAAAGAATTTCGAAGACAGCCCTTTGTTTCAACATGACTAAAACTCGTCGTCACATAGCGAGCTGCAAAAACTCAACAATAAAGTTTGATAATTAAAGACCGATTAATATATTGGATATTGTATAGTGTTTTTTGTATTATGAGGAAGCTACAACAACTCCCACACTTTCAGAATCAAAATCGATACGCGTTGATCCGAATAAATACGCGAAGTACTTATGAAAACTAATATAACTTGAGACACTAAGCACTAATTGCGATGTGATGCCAGATTAGACATTCAACTTAAGTGGTGTAAAATATTAAAAGAACTATATTCAAGGAATCCTATAAGTGATAATTTGTAAAAGCCATATTTATAGTTTGATTTCACAGAACACAACTGAGCGTAAATAAAAATTAAAGTTGTTTTTAGTTAGAACACTGCACCGAACAATGAGTATTGGAGATTTTCTATAACATGAAGTCCAGATCAAAGCTTTAGATACACCATGCTAACAATTAAATCACTGAATTTTCGAGACTACATAATAATTCTTGACAGTGAAAAACGACTCTCAATCAACACACTGTAAACATAATCATCCATAGTTATTGCTTTCTTCAAAATGATCTTAGAATTTGATTACAGTAAGAATACAATTTTCCATGATAGAGTTATGCAGAATGTTGTTTTATAATGGTATCGTAAATCAGTCATTGTCAGACCACTGTTAGAAATCTGGAAGCATTGTTGAAAAGTCCCATATTAGGACGAAACGGCTATCGAGTGCTTTCAAGTTTTTGATAGTGATCTAACAATGATTGATTCAAGAATTCATTGTAAGAATACAATGTGTTAAGTTATATTAAAGATAGTACCAAAGATAATGAAAAGCTGTAATTATCAAAAAAAACTTTATGCATGTACAAGTATAGCAATCCTATACAAAAAAAATTTACATAAAATCAAATTTCTGACCATTAGTAAGTTGAACAACAGGTACAAACACGTGGACAATATACATACATAGATGTATATATATGCACTTGCATAGATAACAGTTGACGTGAAAACGTTTAAAAACAAATTATTGATTAAGCTGTAGATAATATTTAACACTATATTTCATTTTGGTTCTTTAATGAAAAAAAGTCAAACAAACTAGAATGATTGATAATTAGTGAAAAGAAGTTTTTGAACGAAAACAACAGATCTTTAACGGCTTCATTCTACCATTTGTTTAGGGAGTCTCATCAGTGCTGATAGCCTGGTGACTGACGAAATCTCAGCTCAGATACAGAAGGCTCGATTGGCTTTTGCCAACCTGCGTCATTTATGGCGTAGGCGTGATATCAGTTCGCTGACCAAAGAACGGGTGTACTGCGCAGCAGTTCGCTCCGTTCTCCTATATGGCTGTGAAACATAGCCGTTAAGAGTAGAAGATATTCGTAGGTTACTAGTATTCGATCATAGATGTTGAAGAAGCATTACTCGAGTAAGCAATGCTCTCGTTAGGAAACGGGTGCTAGGTAAGGACGGCAGATCAATTAATGAAGTGGTGAAACTTCACCAGTTGAGGTGGTTGGGACATGTATTACGTATGGCTAACCACCGACTGTCTCGACGAGCTATGTTTTGTGGTGTAGGTGTAGGTTGGAAGAAAGTTAGGGGAGGCCAGACCAAAACATGGCAGAAATCCATGAAGTCACTGACAAGTGGACTGAGTCATGTTGGTAGATGTAGGCTACCTGGTTGAGGTCCGCGAGACGATACTAACCGATGGTTAGAGACCTTGAATGACATGGCTCAAAATCGTTTGCAATAGCGCAAGTGCATCCACTCTTTGTGTTCTCTCAAATCCTAATCTTCTGGATTCGTCAACACCTCTACTTTTGTCTTTCTAAACTTATCTCACTGAATTATACTTCTTGAATATTATCTTCAAATCCTAATCCTCTTCAATGTCAGTAATTCTTCTACTACCTCTACCACTATGAGATTTGAATTGACAATTGCATCTTTGTGCTAATGTGGTATGGAAACATTAACTTATGTTCATACGTTCGAAGTTTTACGTTGCAACTGGCTGACTGACTGACCATTTGTCCAAAGGATCAGTTGTTTTCTGGTATTCATTAATTCATCTTCGAGTCATACTTCATATGCGATGGTTATTTATTGTGTTCAGATGCGCTGACAAAAATAATCGGAGTCGAACTCATACATCTGAGATCTAGTAGCCAAAAAGAAAACCAGACACCTTAACCAGTACACTACCGTTCAACTTATCTTGGTCATTTAAAGTATTGTGCGAAAGGAGTACCAAAAATCACTGTGAGGATTGTTCTTAGATAAAAATTCATAAATTTCACCGCTGACAGACAAAAGAGAGCTATCAACGATGAATCAGAAAAAATTTCAATAGCAAAAGGAAGAAGTAAAATTATTAAGTCAACTAGTGAGTTACAGGTTTGAATCAAACTATGCCTACGTTACTTTCGCAAATTCAAGTCAGTAATTGGTAATTGGCATAAACGATGTTAACGCGGTCAAATATATAAACTCTTATTCGGTACACAAGTCATACGATTTATATTGACCATATTTACAAATAGTAGTACTGAGAAAGTAGTTGATTGTAAGGGTGTTGGGGACATTAGATCCCCAGGAACTAACTCGGAAAAGGTTCTAATTTTGCAACTTTATCCTGAATTTTTGGATTTTATTTTTTCGCGCCAAAGACGCTTAGTTGACCTTGAACTTACAATTCCCACCCGGAAAATCCTTGACTGTCATTGGTTGATGGATTATTTTAGTACGCTATTTTGTGGCTCGCCCAAGGACGTTTCTATCATTGTATAAATAAGCTTGAGTTGTGTGCTTAGCAACCTCGTATTTTCTGGGTGCCTGTAGAATACATTCTCTACGCCTTATCAAGACTTCTTCCTCTAATTAGTGGGGCTTGGGACGATCGGATTAGAGTAGCCTATCATGTCGCTGAATCATTTATTTCGCTCCATTTACCGAATATCAAACTGACGAATATATCAAAAAGAGATCATATTAAGGATAAGAAGAGTAAAATAACTATCGATTCCCTTCAGGTTTGAACCAAATATATATTATAACGTCCATCCATGAATAATTGAACAAACAGAGGATAAGCATATAAGAAGTGAAGATACCAGAGGGTGTTTGATTTGTATGACAATGTGACCAAATATTGTGTCTTGAACAAAATCGGGTTACATTTATACAAATATATACAGACTAAAATATTTTCTTTTTGTCATGATGTAACAAAAAGAATCAATACATAGATTTTAGAACTTACATAATCGAATCGGATTTTAAATCCAACAATCCAAATAGAAAAACAACAATGCCCAATATTGCAATCGGTAGAAGCCATGCTGTATAGAAACCAAGCCAAGCAAAATAAAAAGCCACAGCTTCACCGAAATAATATCTGATTTGAAATGAAAAATGGAAGAAACGATTAAATTATGGTGAACCCAACCTTTTTTAGTATAACGTGATGTATAGAGGTTGTGGAAGTTTCATAGTTTAAATCATAAACAAATCTTAACTAAACTACTAATTAAAACCTGAAATCACTAAACGAATGTTTCTTTCCAGTATAAGACTCTTCAAAAGTGCGCATCCATGAACTTACATCCAGGAATAGGATACAAATGGTTAGCTTCTAGAACGCTAAGCCAAGATCTAGTGCTGGATGCGTTTAACTTGGATGGAGTCTCGGTCTTCGATGGAAGTATATTTAAGATAATTTGGTGATTTGAACTGTGAAAATCCCAACAACAAATAACTAACTGCGGGATGCAAATCCTGAGATTTTAGTGGGAAGCTGTGACCAATGATCTTCAACCATGTCAAGAGTGAGATAGTTATCCACTGCAGGCAACGGATAAAGGCTTTGCAATATCGTAAATTGACAAAAGTTAGACAGGTAAACCACTGGTTGCCATCTCAGTGGCCTAGAGTTTAGACGTTTGTGTGATAGACCGATATTTCTGGGGCCAGGTCCGGATAGTATTTATTATACAGAAACGAAACGGCTGTTTAATGCTTCCAAGTGATTTATCTAAAATTTGTTCATGACATTTTCCCTAAATGTCGCGGTACGACCAAGATTGGGAAGAGTTCGCTCTCCTTCTCCAAATGCACTCACATGTTTACGTGCTTATAGCTACACATGGCCTATGAGCCTATTCTTGATCAGCGGATATTATAGGACTGAATCACCTAACGTTGCTTCACTGCCTTATGGATTGGACCTGCAGGTCAAATGCACCGGGAGTGATCCTTTAGGAAAATCACCTGCGCCGGTTCGAACAGTCGAGTAGTGTCTTGACTCACACACTAATTCATTGATTTGTGTGATACATAAATATTTGTGTTCACCTACGTACCAATAATTATGCGCCTAAATATTTACAATGTTCATGATTTGGGCTATGATAAATTCAGTTATCTTACAATGTTACACGATAAAGTGTAAATTTTTGTAAAAATTTTATCCGACAGACAGACTCCTCAGGAATTATTCAAACAGTTCGTATAGTAATCGATTACTTTTTAAATAATAAACAAAGTTGAACAACACAGGGTTCTTGAATATTTACAGCTACTTTGTGATTTACCTAGAAGTACATCGTTAGTTTATGAATTTATATATGTCACAAAATAAATAGAGTATGCAACTTCAAATATAGCTCATTACAGAATCACGAAGTTATGTGTCGTACAAACCCGTTTCTTCTAATGATCGAAGTTCAATTTTCACAGTTATAACAAGAATTTGGTCAATTAGGGCTACATTCAACAATGTTTCTAGATATTGGTGATCAAAATCTAGTACAGAACTATTTAGAGATGTTGCTTACTTACTCGCCTAAGTAAATTTTGCAATCGATGTCACATATAAATGTGTAACAAAAGAACATTCATTTCAATATCATCGTTACTAAGGATTTCTAGAATCCATAAAATGGTCTTCGTCAAGTGTACAGATATAACAGTGAGTCATATCAGCAGAACAAAGCTGATGGATTACTTATAAAAAAAATTCGGAAGAACTATTCTCACTAATATGAAGTAACATTACTTCATGAAATTGAAAGATTTATTTTGAATTTCAAAATATAAAAACAAAAAGAATATTCAACTACTCACACTCACTCACCGAATATAACTGATAGGTTGACATTTAAATAACATTTTATATGAAGCCCAATAACGTTGAAGTAAAATTCGATTATTAAATTCAGTCGGTGGTAAAGTACTACCAGCAGGCTATAAGTAAATACAAATAAATAACTAAACTAAAGATGAATTTTTGTTATGAAATAAGTAAAATTTACTCATTGAATAGTGGTGATAAATGATTTACTGAAAGAGTTGTACGGTCAACCACTTAACTAAACAGATGGTTCTTAAATATGACATCTTGTTGAGAGAATAGTCTAGAAAATCCTTAGAATAAATAGATTGTAGCTAATAATGGGATCCAATACACGTCCTAGTTGGGATTTGTTAGGTTGGATAAGCTTGGACCTCAGTGTTAATATTTACATTGGGGGATATAAGAAAATTGTGAACATCGGTACACACAACTTGATGTACACTTGTTATTGGATTCAAACAGGCATCAGTGATAAGTTAAGACAGTAACTTCAACTATGGAAGAAAGTTTTTTTCGGGTTCGTCACTAAGTATGCTTGAGACTATTACGAGTTTACCTTAGTCGATAAACGCGAACGAGACAATTACCAGCGTCCAGATAGGCTACCTTGAATCCCAAGCTGTAAACAGAAGGCTTTGTAAGCGTAGAAAGTATATTCTACAAACACCCAGCAATCACAGTACAATCAAGTATACAACTCTCGTTTATTTATACATCATAGAAATGTCGTTGGGACAGTCACAAAAATAGCACACTAAAATACACAGCAGCCAAACACAGCCATGGATTTTCCTGGCGGGAATCGAAATCTCAAGGTCAACTGATAAACCCATGCTGACAAACGTGAAAACCAAAATAAGGCATTTATCAAGCGAGTTTTGGCGATCTAACATCCCCAACAGTTTTATTAGATGGACAAATGCACCAAGATTTGAAAATATGATTTTACAAATCTTGAATTACTGATCGAGCCTTACTGTATGCCCTTGCTACATTCTGTGGATTCGAATCTCGTATAGTCGAAGCCAAAAGTGCCGGATATTGAGGAATACCCAACCTAAAATGAACTAATCATACAGTACATTCGATGATGTTGCAGTACTACACATCAGTTGAAATCATTTAAAGTGTATATATAAAAAGATTTTACTCTTATGTGATATTCAGTAATAGTAAGATTCATGAAGTTTTTTAAAAAAAAAACTAATGAAAACTGTGTTCACCAGTAAGTAAGTAAGGTGTCTAATTACACTGGAAAAAGAAATAACATCATGATTTCTTACTAAAAAAAATAATAAATAAAATGTAAACAAAATAATCAAATGATAAACAAAATCAGTATTGAATACTACTGTTTATCGTTATGTATTCGCTATGAAAGTAAACAACGCATGAAATGAAAATTTGTAACACTTATGAAAATGAAATAATTATTTACTAAAAAAATTAACAAACTAAATGACATGATGAAATGGTTATTGATGATTAATTTTTTGCGTATAAGCAAATGACTCTGTAAAATAACCAAAAAAACTTGAAGGTTGTAGTTAAAGTCACATTTTCAATGTTCAAGTATTGTGCGTGTTATATTGAACACATTGATTCATTTTCCCGTCCAGTAAGTAGGTTAATGTTGTTTATCAAAGTAGACATTTTCAGCAAAGATGTAACTGGCAATAGAATTGAGTGCATTTTATTCTGTATGTTGAGTTGTACCATACAGGCACGTTTATAGAACACAGCTCACACACATAATTCCAGACGCTTTAAATGAAACCTTTAGTATTACAGGGGTTGTGAAGATTGTTAAGTTACACATTTTTGAAACCATGAATCGATCAATGTTAGACCATCATTAGAAACCTGGAAGCACTGAAAGACGGCCGTTTCGTCCTGGTATGGGACTACTTAACAGTAGTGCGCATCCACGACTCCTGCACCCCACAGGATTCGAACCCAGGACCTTCGGTATCGTGCGCGGACGTCCTGACCGTTAGATCACTGAGCCGACATCTAACGAGGTTAATGTCTAACTTGATCAAATTCACGGAGTTGCGCAACCTCATACACTGTCTTCGGTAGTTACTGTCTACACCCGAAACCTTTAGTGAAAACTACAATTCAATATACAATATTCACCGGTAAACAGAACAAAAATATTGCCGACAGTATTGTATATAACGCACAATACTTGGACATTGAGAACGTGACAGATAACCTCAGGTTAAAATGAAATGAGTATTCATTTAGAAACATAAAACAACGATACACAAAAACATAAATATTGACAATTAAACACCAAATTTGTACATATACACATACACCCAAAATCAAAAAAAATATTGAACAGTTGTTAGTGCATGAGTGTATTGACACACATATAAGGTTATTAACATAAATTGTTTTGAATATATATATATATATCACTGATAAACAACCTAAATAAAAACATGAATGATCTAAGGAAAAGTTTTAAAAGTGCTAACATACAAAGAATATTTAATACTCATATGTCATTAGAAGGTAAATGATAATGTTTTAAACATTAGACTGAAGTTGCCATTGACAATTATGCCATGAAGAGAGTTCGTTGAAGGGTAACTAACTTCGTCTTGTTTGGCCTTAAATGAATGCTTTGTATTTAGGTTATAAGATTAAAAGTAGACTATTCTGGAAATATGTTTACTGCTAGTGGGCATTCATTAGTACGATGCATTTGTAATCTTCACTCGATCGTCGATCCTGCCTTGACGTGGTGGCCGAGCTTGCCTATTGTGATGACCCAACCGAGCTATATTGGCTGGAACTTATGTTCCTGAAGGTTCTACCATGCCAGGCAGGTCGATTGGAGAACGATGAGACTAAAAGTAGCAACTTAAGGTCCGAGGGCGAAGTCGTACTGCTGACTGTAGAGAGATGTGATAGCAGTAAAGGTGTTTCCCTCGGACGATCAGCATCCACAGCGATGCTGCCTTCTCACAAGGAAGGAAGGGATAAGAAAAGGTCGACCCTAAAAATTTCACACCTCACCTTACCTCACGGATTTCCGTCTCCGGCGATAGGGGCTTTTAAAAAAAACGGAACAAATACTTTAAAAACTCATAAAAAGGCCGTGCGTGACCGGCCTCAAGCAGTTGTTCCTTCGGCTCTGCGGTCACACTTCCAGGTCTCTAAGACCAACACTAATTTACCTTCCTTTTCAGGTTCCTCAAGAAACACCCTTCCACGATATGGGCAGCATGGAAGTGACATCCGCCCTCATACCCGTAACAGCACACGAGACCGAATCAGTCCTTAATCAAATCCATAGTCTTTGCAATCTTCAGAGAAACAGTGTTGTTTTAAGAATGGATAAAATGGCATTTTTTAACTATTCAGTGATCATTGAATGTTAACATGGTAATCTTACAAGATGTAATAAAGCATATATATATATATATATATATATTGCACCATTGAGAACGATTTTGAACTGCAGGGCTCAAAATTATTTACAAATGGTGCAGACGCATCCGTTCTTTGTCTTCCCATAAATATTAAACTTTTGAACCAATCACAATATGAAATATACATTATTTCCTTATTGTTACTACATTAATTTGATTTCTCCATTAATGATCCTATTAATTTTATCTCATTGTGTTGGCAGGTATACATGGGTCAACTCATATTTGTGACAATCGTTGTAGATTATAACTGACTATAGTAAAATCTGTGATGTGACACTAGTTGACACAAGTTGAAATCCCAAAAGAATCACCAGTTTTTATATATATGTCTGTTTTGCCCGTAATATTTTGAATTTGTTTATTAATGGAAAGTTGAAAATGACAAACGAAAGTGGATTGGTCCGAATCCTACCAAATTAACCGTGTTTCACTAAGGATGAAAAAATAATCTCTACAAACCAAATGTTACAAAGTTACAATTTTGTAGCACTCTATATGTAATCTGTCAATAAGAATTTATTTTTCCCAGCAAAAGATATAACCACTCAATATAAATAACTATATCACATGTAAACACAAATTATAGAAGGAATTCGACGAGAAAGTGAATACAAGTATTGAATGTCGATCGATCTATCCACACAAACCACTACGTAGTATAGTTGAATGTCATTTGGATTGGCTAACCGATCTTATCACAATATATTAGTTGGCAGTAATTTCAAAATTTAAATTTAATGCAGACCAGCAACGATGTGTTGAAATCATCAATTAATCATTGTTAGACCACCATTAGAAACCTGGAAGCACAAAATACCAAGATCAATCAGACTTAGACAATAACACCGTTCGATACCGGTTCGGTGGTCCAATGGTTAGACGTTCGCGCACATTACCAAAGGTCCCGGGTTCGAATCCTACGGGGTGCAGGAATCTTGGATTTGTAACACGTTGGTGAGAGCAGTTTTTCCATGTGATTATGAAACCTAGCCGAATCGGCGAATCTCATGGTTAGATCATGATCGTGTTATAATGACTGCTGGCAGTCTGAGGATAAAACTATATTGGTAATGCTGAAACTCAACAATTCGACTTCGATAGCATACGCAAAAATTTTGACTGGTATTACTATACTGATACATTGATTTCGGTGGCTTAGGTATATTTTTACGAGTTTTATCCACATTACGAATTGTTTCCCTATATGGATTAGGTAGAAAAAATGGAGGTGGTCAGTTTATAACACATAATCATGGTATCAGAGGGAGTTGTACAAGACTGGTGGAATAAGTCAGGCCTAGAAATCATGAAACGCAGTTGGCTTGAGATATTATCGAACATCGTATTCAGGAGAAGCGAATAGTGATACTTTAGTGAAGGAGAACACAGGTGAGGGCAACCGAATTGTATTTAACGAAAATTACAGAGTTACTCAGTAAAATCGGAAAACCATATCGTGTTAATCGTTCATTTGCAAAATAACAGTTCATCATATCGAACTGGACTGTTCCTGTTGCAAAACATCAATCCATTGTCACTATTCATGCGTTTCATACAAATTTAACTATGTTCCCACTCTTCCTTTCTTGATCTTCCCCCATCTTCTGCTACCAGACATTACATTGACACTCACGTCATATACTACTTATAAGTAGCTCACAACCACAGTACTATCATAGTTCTCTTTTATATTGCCCATAAAAATAAGAGAAACTTTTTTCTACTAGGGGAAGTAAGTCTATTTTGTATACTCTGTTATCACGCTTAGTTTATTCATAACATTATCGATTTTGTATGCTGCATACTATTTTTGGTGCCCCAGTTGTACTAGATTTCTATTTATTATATAAATAATACCATAAATATACTAATTAATTAATAATGAGTAGTAGGGAACAAATTGTTGAGGTGTTTCACACTAGGAGTACATACATGTCAAACTCTAGTTGATCTTAACACAGTTAGTTCACTATGTTATGTCAATTCATAATATACATCATCACCATCTAAACAGAATCAGTTAACCAAATGAGAATACGATTACACTGCCAAAACGGAAAGAAAGAAATCCGTTTTTAAAAAACATCCATTGTGAACACAATTATATAGAAGACCTTGACTATTTGTCATTGTAATAGTGATAAACGCATAATAATAATAATGAAATAATTTTTGAATTTTAAAATATTGGGTGTAATTGAAAATTGACACTGTGTAAAACAACAACAGAACAAAAACAAAACAAAACAAACACCATTTTGTGAGAAGGAAAAAAAAAGATGAAAAAAAACGAATTAGGCATTTAAATTTTAATGAAAAGATATACAATGACAATAATAATTATGAGTAAGCACAAATTTGTATATACAGACAGACAGCAGATAGATAAGCAGACAGACAGTCAGACAGGCAGAGAGAGAGATAAGCACATGTAAATTAAAGACACAGACCTACTTACCGCATAATAACTCGGAGCTATTGTCCTTTGTTGTAAAGTTATGAATGATAACTTTTTAGTTGGCTAATTGTTTTTATTATTGTACAGAAAATGTATAATATATGGTTATCATTCAATGACACATACACATAGAGAGAGAGAGAGAAATGGCGACGAAAAGGCAATGAAATATATCTAATCAATAAAAATTATGATGGAATAATTTGTCACGCCCAGGTGGTTATTTCAGAGTACTGGCTCTTAAGGGTGCATATCAGTCACTCGACGATGACTCTGGGAGAACTCCCCGAGCAGAGAGTGCCGGCCGTTAGGTGTGGCTTACCCACCCCCATGATGGAATAATTTACTGCATGATTGAAACACTTGAGTTATTTTTTGCATTACGAGTTTGTGAAGATTGTTAGAGTTACACATCTGAAATCATGAATCGATCGATGTTAGACAACGATTAGAAACCTGGAAGCACTACTAGACAACCGTTTCGTCCTGGTATGGGACTACACTCATCAGCAGTGCGCATCTATTGATTAGAGAAGCGCTCAAGTTAGAAGAAACTTCAATTCAATCAATTGGATAGTAGCAGCAATATGCAACAAAAAAACAGTTTGACTGAAAATCATGTACAGAAATATGTATGTAGGATTTAACTACTACACTGAATCAACACAGTGACATGAAATTATCAAGATAAATGCCAAACGTAGTGATAATATCAGAGATAGCATGCAAAACAGTAGGGAATTGGCAATCTGATTACAAGAAGGAATGAGTAAGTGACATAAAAAAAGTAAGAGGAAATCTTTAAAACTTGAGATCTAAAGGAAGAGTATCATTATGGTCGATTCCAAGCCATACTAAGCAACTGCATTATCAACCACTGGTTATGATAATAGCAAGGATCCCAACCTAATAGCCTGAATCCATTAGCACAGTTAAATTCAACAGTTGATACCTACGAATTCCTCAGTATAGTCGAGATGAGATGAATTCTCTTTCTCTTGAAACACTCATACAATCAAGTGTTTAAAGCCTCCGGCATGGACATCCCACTTACAACCTTTATGAGGTAAGGATATCTTTAACAAAAATATGGGGGGACAAAAATTGAACATTCGGCGCTTAAGTCGGTTGACACAGAGTATCCATCTAGAGGAGTTAGTAAACTCTGATTCTAAACAAGTGATGTATATGCACTACGGAATCTTGAAGAAATGAATAATGCATAGACCTATTCTGGTAACGGACTTACACAAGATAGCATCCATTGTTTTATAGTCTACTGGATTAGACCTTGAAAACTAGGGTCTAGGCAGGAAATCAGACTACACGTAAATTATATTTGCTTATTATAGACTCAAGGCCGAAGCAGAAAAGGACAACCAAAGAACACATTAAGCCAAGAATTGGAAACAGATGTGAAAAGAATGAATAGCAATTGGATAGAAATGAGAAAAAGGTCCAGGACAGAGTAGGTTGGAGAATGCTGGACGATGGCATATGCTCCACATTAGAGGTAACAAGCCTAAGTAAGTAAGTAAGTAAGTAAGTAAGTAATTACTGAACACTAATCCAATACGAGGAGCATATTAGTTTAAAATAGCACAAGACAGCTCAACTTCCCAACTAGTAGTTCTAACAAGTTCAAACGGTAATCCACTTACTTTAACCTGAAAAACTGGACAATATTATTGATGTTGTCACTTAATGACTAAAAAATAAACCAGTACATTTGATCAATAAGTATAACTAAAAAAACAAATGTCATCATCTCATTACAAACCGGTTTCCTATTTTATTTATTATTCATCTAGTTATCAATCAACATAGAATTCATATTTGTCAAACTGTACAAAAACCATACACAGCAAATGAAATCAATTTATAAAGCGATTGAATTCAACACAAACTAAAAGAACTGATAATTACAAATCTCAATTAAACACATTTAAACGTTTCATGCAATACAATAATCCTCTATTTAGAAACTGAACTATCATTCAAAGTATCATTTCACTAAATATATATATACATATATAACTCATAATTCATTTAGATATCTTCAATGTTATCAACAGCATTCTTTTGTATCACTAAATAATATTTCTGTTATGATCAGTTGACTTCATACCAAAACAATCTATGGTCATATTATTGACTTTGAAAGCTTGTATATACACACGTAAACACGTCATTTTGATATACTTGAACTATTACGAGTTTACCTAGTCGGAAAACGAGAGCGAAGATCGAGGATCCGGCGACACGACATGCTACTCAAATCCGATCATGCCAACCCCCATATTGAGTAAAAAAAATAAGAAGACATTATGTGAGGTAGAACCTGTATTCTACAAGCATCCAGAAAGTACGAGGTCTGAGTCCATAAGAGAATCAGGATCCCGGACTAGGGATTTAGGACCGGGACCGGATCCTGGTCGTGGTCATAAAACGTTACACATAATGCGTATTTATGCATTTTGGTCGAATAGGAAACAGCATCGAAGTCTGTGACATTGACAGTTAAGACGACCAACAGGAAGCAACATTTGAAGTGACATTGATAGTCAGGACAACCAATAAGAAACAACATTGTAGCACGTGACATTGATATCTAGGACGACCGTAAAATTGACCAGTAGAAATTAACCAATAGGAATCGACCTATAATTCTCTTAGGATATTGGATGAATATCCTAACAGTTATCAACAGCACTTTTTTGTACCACTAAATAATATTTCTGTTATGATCAGTTGACTTCATACCAAAAAAATTCGTTGCCATATTATTGACAGAACTTGGAGGGGTCATGAACAACAATAATGATGATTGCATTACGGGGTTGTGGGTCGATCAATGTTAGATCACCGTTAGAAACTTGGAAGCACTGGACGGCCGTTTCAACCTGGTATGGGACTCATCAGCAGTGCACATCCACGACTTCTGCACCTCGTAGGATTCGAACCCAGGACCTGCGGTCTTGCGCGCGAACGCCTAACCCCTGGACCACTGAACCAGTATCAAACGGTGTCAATGTCTAACTTCAATCAATTCACGGAGTTGCGCGACCTCATGTAGCACCTCACATATATCTTGTACTTTTATCGTTGTTGAGCTTGTATACGCACGTACGCTTGGGTATTACTTGCCACCTACACATATAGTTATTTGACTAGCTGTATCGATTAACAGTTTGAATAATTCGATGTCAATATCGACTATACATATTTGAATTAAATCCGATATTTGTATCGATCATTAAATAATTTGAATAATAAAGAAATTGTGGCAACGACTCGTGTTCTCTCGTAGCGATCATCAAGACGAAGATATACGGGAAATCGAAGATAACGAAAGTATAACGCCACAATAAATTGGTGAGCCCGTTGAAAGAACACAACGCCGTTTCCTACGACTTCAAAGGAATACATCTCCGTCTTCATTTGATTTAATACTGTGGACTTTAATTACGTTTGTTGAATACTATTATCGTATTTTCATTTCACCTTTATTATTTCATCCATATTGTTGAAAATATTTTGACAATATTAACATTCACACGTAACGTCATTATACATACAATTGCTAAACTGCTGCTGTTCCGTAAGTCTGTTCTGTGTTGTAACATATTATTTCTTATTAACATTACTGTCTATCTATTTTCCTTCCGTTATTCATTAGTCGCTCTATTTGTGTATCACTTATTTGTATAAATATGTCCTCAAATAACGATACACCAAGTCTGTCACAAGTAGCGTCTGTGAAGTTCCATAATCTATCTATTCCTCCTTTTCAAGTCACCGACCCACACCTATGGTTTATTAGGCTTGAAAATTACCTTTCAGTTAATCGTATTATTTTACAACGAGATAAATTCGGCTACGCATGTGCACTGCTCCCGGACGAAGTAGCTGAAAGAGTTCGCGATGTTTTAGCTAAACCGGACCCAGATACACCCCCATACGACGAATTAAAAACTGCTGTCATAAAGGCCGTCTCGTTGACCGACCAACAAGCCCTACACCAACTCCTCAATCGAGTAGAACTTGGTGACAAGACTCCGTCACAACTAAAAAATTACATGAGGAGCATAATAGGCGGCAGAAAGATGGATAATAACATGTTTTATCAATTGTGGCTCCGACGACGCGCAAATTATTCAGCAAATCTTAGCAATTGAAGATACAGAAGTAGATATAGATCATATTGCGGAAATAGCTGATAAAATCTACGAAAGAATGGAAACACTAAGTCCACAGATACATCATACCACAGTTAAAACTGAAATCGAAGATTTAAAAAAAGAGATTCGCCATTTATCTCAAAACTTTTCCAAGCTAAATCTGAGAGAGAGACCAAAAAGACGATTACAAAGTAGGTCTCGCGACAAATCTTGATCACGCTCTCGCACAGGTGCAGCACCTACGGTATGCTGGTATCAACAGATTTACGGCAACCAAGCTAGAAAGTGCAGACCGCCATGCGGGTTCTAAATAATACAACAGGGAGACGGTCCCGCCGGTTGCCGGTAACGGCTGCGACAACTGGCGCAGCACCAGAAAACCATTCGTCGCGGAGCTAGTCATTAGTGAACACGGGTAGGTAATTGCATGATGGGGTTGTTGTTACACAATATTAGTAGTATTAATAAAATAATTCACTTGTAAAGTAGTTGTCTTCAAATAACTAAATAATTAAAAAAATTCAATTCAATACATAAATTTACCTCATGTAATGGATAAGCAGCTGTAAAAACTCCATCGGAAATTAGTTTTGTAATGCCTAAATTTTTTGTTGCCATTACATACAATGAATTAGGTTGATTTGATGACAATGCAGTTTCATCTCTTGGTTCATTATGACCTATATCACTATCACCTATAGAGGAGTGTATGTGTTGAATGACAAAAATGAAAGGCAGAGTGAGAAATTAATAATCGGTAAGATAAACAAACAGTTAGCACATAAATTATATAGATGACTTAACTAACAAAATGTTCAGTGAAAATGTGATAACTGGTATTTTTGAACATGCCTACTGTTCACTTAATCCGTCAATGCTGTAGATAAGAGAGCGTAATTCTCGGTGGGGATTTCATTTTCATTATTTAGAATTATCGATATCTATTCTTGGTTAACCATCATGCCCGCTGCACATGCACGCCGCTGCATTTTAAGCAGAACAAGGATTCTCACAAGAGCCAATATTGCGATCACCCCTGCCCCATACGGGAACGGGAACATGTTGTCTAGATTGGTCTGCAGATAAGTGGACGTCCAAAAAGCACGCGCACGAGCAGTGGCCCCCGTTTGGGCACTTATGAATCAGCAAGATCCCTCCAACCAGTCCACTACCCACAATCCCCAATCGGCAAGGGCGGCAAGGCGGGCTTTCCCAGCTAGACCTGGCGCCTCGAACGAATTACCGAGCCACCCAGCAGTGCACTAACCAGAAGCCGTTCCAACCATCTGGCCTCCAACTGCCTTGCGCTGATACAATCGACCGGAGCCCTCAGACCCCACATGAAGCTAAAGATCGAATTTGTCCCACAAGGTCAGCCGGAACGTACGCATTCCCATATCATTTATGAACATACTACTGCAGTACACCATGCGAACAAAATGACAGATACAGCTTGAAATGAAATCTCCAGTGAACATTATGCTCTTTCGTATATAGAACTTAATTACCGAATGAACGAAAAAATGCAAGATGTTGCACATGTATTGGACATTGAAAAACAGATGTACTAAACATTCACAGAAACGTATCCTATTCTCTAATAAACAGACAAACAGTTATAGTTATATTGGTTTATTCAAAGGTTATTGTTATTAACAGATATTATGACACGATGACAGTTAAGATAGAATTTGAAGGAATGACAATTGAGCACTCATCCAATGATATATTATATATATCAAACAAATTATTAAATTTGACTGTTAAACCAATTTCGGTTCAACGTTAAATTTTTGAAAGCATGAATCGATCAATGTTAGACCACCATTAGAAACCTGGAAGCACTGCACGGCCGTTTCGTCCCGGTATGGGACTCTTCAGCAGTGCGCACTCATGGCTCCTGCATTCCACAGAATTCGAACCCAGGACCTTCGGTATTGTGCGAGAACGCCCTAACCGTTAGACAACTGAGCCGGTATCTAACAGTGTTAATGTCTAACTTGATCAAATTCAGTGAGTTGCGCAACCTCATACACAGTCTTCGGTAGCCATAGCCTACACCCGAACAGGTTGAACTTCACTGGTCACGTCTTCCCACTAGAACTCGGAGAAGATTCCTCACGAAGCTAGTCACTAGTAAACACAGGCAAATTGCATTACAGGGTTGTGAAGATTGTTAAGTTACACATTTTTGAAACCATGAATCGATCAATGTTAGACCATCATTAGAAACCTGGAAGCACTGAAAGACGGCCGTTTCGTCCTGGTATGGGACACTTCAGCAGTGCGCATCCACAATTCCTGCACCCCGCAGGATTCGAACCCAGGACCTTCGGTATTGCGCGCGAACGCCATAACCGTTAGATTAGTGTTTGGTGGAAATCAAAAAAGGAAAACAATTCTTATTTGTTTTTAATACAATCATTGATGATGAAGGAAAACTAAAAAGAAGTTAACGAGGAATTATTGAGTAGTTAAAATATTTACATCTTAATTATTCAATCAAAGATGTTAAAACACTAATCCATCTACTTTTCTTTGTACAAAAGATAAGTGATTTTATACTGTACATTTCAAAAAACCAAACTTAGTAACCCGAATATACACGGAATTTGCACTGACTAATTAATTTAACATCATTATTACACGTTCATCTACGAGTTAATTATTTGAAACAAGGATTATTATTATTATTATGATTAAATACGGTTGTTGAGTTAGTTTTTACTGATTACACAAAACCTTGTCTAATTTGTTTGTAGCTAAAATCGAAATTATTAAAGGTCATACATAGTTTGAATAGTTTATCAATAAAATAAGCCTCATTACGGTCAGTCTAAAATCAAACATAAAACACACAGCAAAATGATACATTTTGGTGTGTGTGTGTGTGTGTATTTTTTCTTATCAGTAACCCTTTTTTTTGTGACAACAGGTTGTTTTTTAGTGAAGCTACAGTTTTTTTTATCTAATCAATCTTTATTTGATAATGATAATATATATCGTATTAAAAGTAACTTAACCTGAAACCTAAAGAATCTTAGGTTCAATTCTGGTAGAGTTGCATTTATTGTACTGCTAAGGAGTTCGTTCTATACTAAGATAAAACAATTTTCTAGTACTTTCTCTGATGTTCATTGATTTTCTAAACAATATTGATCTGTCACATAAACTATGGTATTTATTATTTGAGTAAATGAAGAGGAGTATTCGATGAGATAGGTAGAAATATGTGGAATACCTGGAAACGATAGCAGAAAAAGTTGCAAGAGAAGGAAATTTGAGGCAACCAAACGATACAACGGATAAGGTGGCTGGATGGCAAATCAGAGCGACCAGTCAAAAACAAAGAAAGCGAACTAATCAACGAGAACCGAGAACAGCGAAACCGGTGGTTAGAGCATCTTGAAGAAATCTTGAACAGAGCAACTTCACTGAAACCAAAGGTCATCCTAACAGCAACTAAGACGTTCCTAGATATATAACCCCACCAACAACCGAAAAAGTCAGCATCGTCATCAGAAAAATCAGGAGTGACAAAGCAGAAGGACAAGACATTATACTGAGGCACTGAAACTAGACATAGAAATAACTGTAAAGAGGTTCTGTGATCTCTTCAGCACGATTTGAAAGAAAAAACAAGAACCAACAGACTACAAGGTAATACGTTCCTAGAAAGTGTGAGAACTAGAGAGGCATCACCTTTTTATTAGTGTCAGGAAAATCTTCAACAGAGTGTTGTTAAACAGAATAAAGGTTCAGTATACACTCAACTTCCAGATTGCGACACTACGGGTCATTGTAGAACAATCAATTGAATTGGACTCAATACTCTACACATCAACTTCCTTGACTACGAGAAAGCATTCGACAGTGTGGACAGGATAACACTATGGAGGCTTATTCGACACTACAGCGTGCCTAAGAAGAAAGTCAACATTGTACCGAATTTCTACGATGTATTATGCTGAAAAGCCGTGCGTGAAGGGTAGCTCAAAGACCCATTCCAAGTAAAAACCACTGCCAAACAAGGTTGCTAACTGTTACCCCCTATCTTCCTCCTTGTGTTTGACTGGATTATGAATACAGTGACATCTGGGGGGAAGCATGAAATACAGTGGACATCTCGGATGCAGCTGAACGATCTGGACTTCACAGATGATCTAGCCCTTCTATCCCATAAACAACAAATGCAAAAAACGGCCAGTGTAGCAGCAGTCTCAGCAGCTGTATGTCTCAACATACACAAGGGGAAAAGCAAGATTCTCCAATACAACACAACATGCATCAACCAAATCACATATGACGCAGAACCTTTGGAGAAAGTAAAGACCTGTACATACCTGGACAGAATCATCGATGATCAAGGTGGATCTGATGCATATGTGAAGGCGCGGACTAGCAAAGCAATGGCAGTATATCTACATTTGAAGAACAACGGAAACTCAAAAATACTGCCAACCAACACTAAAGTAAGAATTTTCAATACAAATGTCAAGAGAGTTCTACTGTATGAGGCGGAAACTTAGAGAAACAGGAAAGCCATCATCCAGAAGATACAAGTTTCTATTCACAGTTGTCAACGCAAGATACTGCGGATCCGTAGGCTAAAAACCATCAGCAACAAACTACACTGGCAGAGAACAAACCAGATTTCAGCTGAGGAAGATATAAGGAGATGCTGAAGTTAGATATGTCACATTTTACATAAGTCATCAAACTGAACCACAAACACAGCCATAACTTGGAATTCTCGCGACAAACGAAAAAGAAGACCAAAAAGTACATCGAGCAGGGAATCGGAGATAGACATAATAAAGAATAGCACTTGAGAACAATTGGAAAAGAGAAGCCAAGACAGTTGATTGGAGTCAGTCAGTTACAACGTATAACTTCGTAGATAAGTACAGCAGTTCAGGTTGCCATACTATATTAGCACACAGACGCAATTGTCAGTTCAAATTCCATGATAATAAAGGTAATAGAAGTATTAGCGGTAATGGAGAAGATTAGTGTTCGAAGAAATTATTCAAGCATTATAATCCAGTGAAATAAATTTACAAACAGGAAGATAGAGGTGATGAAGAATTCAGAAGATAACAATTTGAGAGAACAGAAAGAGTGGAAGCACCTGCACCATTGCAAACGATTTTGAGCCATGTCGTTCAAGGTCTCTAATCATTGATTACTATCATCTCGCGGACACCAACCAGGTAGTCTACATCTACCAACATCACTCAATCCACTTGTCAGTGACTTCATAAATTTCTGCCATGTTTTGGTACGGCAGCCCCCATCTTTCTTCCAACCTAGTCCTACACCACAAAACATAGCTCGTCGAGGCAGTCGGTGGTTAGCCATAGGTCCCAACCATCTCAAATGATGAAAATTCACTACTTCATCAATTGATATGCCATCCCTACCTAGTACCCGTTTCTTAACGACAGCATTGCCCACTCGGTTGTCCCACAATACACGAGTTATGCTTCTAAGACATCTATGATCGAATACTAGTAACCTACGAACATCTCCTACTCTTACCGGCCATGTTTTGCATCCATATAGGAGAACGGAGCAAACTGCTGCTCAGTACACTCGTCCTTTGGTTAGCAAACGGATATCTCGCCTACGCCATAAATAGCGAAGGTTGTCAAAAGCCAATCCAGCCTTCAGCAGTACGGCAGCAGTACAACTTCGCCCTCACACCCTGAGTAGCTGCTTTTAGTCTTATCGTTCTGCAATCGTCCTGCCTGGCATGGTAGAACCTATAGGAACATATATGTTTCATCCAAGATAGCTCAGCCGGGTCATCACGATAGACAAGCCCGACCACCACGTCAAGGTAACAGCTACAGTCATGGGTTGATTGGAGATCGCTGGTTGGTGGCCTATGATCCACGAGCAGTAACAGGAGTTCAAACATAAAAGATATGAAATTCACTCTATTTCATAAAACACTGTCCCTATCTCTCTCTCTCATGAAGGTTGTATTTCAAGAAAAAATTACTTAATAATCAATTCATAATCATTGGAAAAATAAACAATGCAAAATAGGTAATTGATCAAAAGAAATATTATTATAAATTCATTATAATAAATACCATAAATAGATGTAAAAAAAAATCTTACTATTATTAGGATCATATACAACGTCTACATTGACTAAATCCTCTGATTTATAACCAGTACGACGTAGAATATAATCTAATACAAGAGCACGTTCAACTGGTGTGAAAAATTCATCTCTATTTTCTGGTATATCAAATCTATAATTAAATTGCAAAAAAAAAAATTACAATAACATATATAATATAATGTCATAGATAATTCAAGCTTCATTTGTGCTAATTCACAAAGAACTCACTCATAACTAGTAATATAAAATGTGATAGTAAACTATATCAGAAAATGGGATCCTATCTTCAAGAAATCTCATTAAAAACAGCTAGAGTGACAACGATATATAAAATCTAGAAAGAATCTGTACTGATTTCATTTTAGGCAACATAAGTCAAACAAAAGACGAGAAGAGAAATTACCAAGAAGAGTAGTGAAGCAGATGATGAGTTTATATCAACTGTGATCAAAAATCTAAACTTCACAAAACAAGAATCTAAAGGAGCACACTACACTGAACTCAAGATTTAGGGGAAGTAAGAGAAGGAATTTAACCACTGGGTCCATTATGTTATTCACCACGAACCATCGATGAAGATTATTATTATTATTAAATGAGCTTCGATAAAGAAGTCTATAGCTACCAATAAGATATCACATCAGCTGTAAGTGGTTTTTTATAGACTGATGACAAGTCTTGATATGTATGTAAATCTCAAATTTCTATCCAATATAGTCTTACGTCAGTCAATTATGTTGTATGATTCAATAAGTGGTGGTTATGCATGCTTAACTCTTTCCTAGCTCCTCATCAACGACACAAATCCGCAAAAATATACGAAATTTGAGAGCCAAAGTCTGCTTGAACTCATCGATCTATGCTTAACAACGTATTTTCAATTCAACAACAACAGAATCTACAAACAGACAAAAGGAACACCGATGCGATCATTAATATCAGGATTCATTGCGGAAGCTGTAATGCAGAGACTAGAAGCGTCGGTTTTACCAGTGATCAAGCCAAAAATGTGGGTTCGCTATGTAGACGACACATTCGTTATTATCAAAAGAAATGAGCTGGAGAACATGTACAATCGGATTAACAACGTTTTCGATGACATAAAGTTCACGAAGGAAAAGGAATTAAAAAACAGTCTATCATTCCGGGATGTACCAGAACTAACACAGGAAAACTGGAAACTCAAGTATTTCAGAAGCCAACCCACATAAACCGAATCCTCAACTACGACAGCAACAACTCAAAATCAACTGCATATAAACTTTGTTCAAGAGAGAGAAGACACACTGCAGCACATATGAAGCACTAAAAAACGAGGAAAAACATCTTCCAACAGAACGGCTATCCAATCAACTTCATCAAAAAACGTCTACTGAAATCATCAACAGAAGCAAAACCAAGTACAGGAACCAATAAACGGATCATCCTACCATACATAAAAGACATATCGGAGCATACAGCACGACTACTGAAACCATTTGGAACAGGTGTGGCACACAAACAAACAGAATCACTTAAATCAATCCTGCGTAGACCAAAGGACAAAATGACAAAGGAAGGAAAACCAAATATCATCTACAAAAGAAATTGCTCAAACCGTGAAAAACATTACATAGGACAAAGTGGACAGCCTCTTCAGCTCCGTTGACGTGAACACCAATGAGCAGTCAAACGCCACGACAATTCTTCGCTTATACACACTGACAATTATGGGCATGCATTAGATTGGAACAATGTGGAAACACTGGATTGGGGGAGCACAAAGGACACTCCAGAATTTTTAGAAGCTGAAAAGTTGTAGGTAAACATAGGATCAAGAAACAGGTCAAAAGGGGGTACAATCAAAATAAAGGTGCAGATAACGACAGATTTAAGGTCAACAGCAACCAATCAATATCGAGGTTAACAGAATAAGCTACAGGTCAAATGTGGAGAAATTCGAATACTCCACTTTTATATTACATTTGTGCTGATGATAGTCTTCAGAAGAACAACGTAAGCTCCACAACCGAAACATCCAGCTCAGAGAACGAAACATCACAACAATCATCCACCTGAGCTAGAAATTTTCTCCACCATCTCGAAATCGAAATTCCTTGGTTTGATCATAGGTGGGATCATGAAAGGGAGCTGCATAGAAGCTCCATACTAGAACAAAACAGTTATTTAATGTCCATTGGTTTCTATTAGTTACGTACACTTTATAATGCTAACAAAATATACAACAGCTTACAAATATTGTCTATTCAATGAAAATGGCCAAGTATAACATGTATCCATCCGTTTGATAATGTTTTCATCTAATCGTATACATTTAAGAAAATCTTTCATAACAGAAGGTTTAGATGATGATGAATTCTCCAGCTAATTAGAGAATGAAAACAAAACAAAGGAATAATGAATGGGTGAATGAATGGTCCTTTTTAATGAGTAAACTGCATACGAATAAAATGGATGAACTGCGAAAAGATATGACATTCAGAATTTTGGGGCAGAGTTTTGGAGGTTTGCGTTTTTACACATTTGAAATCATCAATCAATCATTGTTAGACCATCATTAGAAACCTGGAAGCACTGGACGGCCGTTTCGTCCTGGTATGGGACTCATCAGCAGTGCGCATCCACGACTCCTGCTCCTCGGAGGATTCGAACCCGGGACCTTCGGCATTGTAGGCGAACGCCTTACCATCGGACCACTGGGCCGGCATCCAACGGTGTTAATGTCTAACTCTGACTGATCTAGGGATTTTGCACGACCTCACTGCGCACTGCTGATGAGTTCCATACCAGGAAGAAACGGCCGTCCAGTGCTTCCAGGTTTCTAATGGTGGTCTAACAATGATTGATTGATGATTTCAGACATTCAGAATGCCTATTTCAGATGTATCTGAAATTCTATAGTCCATGTTCTTATTGAGACTGGAATTTATGATATTTTCAGGTTCAAACATAAATCAACACACTGTTCACTTAAGTCCAGATATAGCCACTGACTTGTTCAGTGGTGTGTATGATGTCCTATACGATTGTCAAAAAAGGTTTGAATCATCTCGTTGTTGGTAGTTAGAACATGAAATTTGATTAGTTCTCACAAGTAAACACATGCATTTTATGTGGATTGTTTCAATGTAGTGATTTTGTCACAGGTTTGATAAAATAGATAAATGATATACTACTAATAGTTGAAACGAAAAACGACCCATTGCTGATACGCACATTGAATTAATGAATATGACGTGAGATTTATGATATTAGAAAGTATTACAATAGTTATAATTTTGGTATGGATAGAGTGAATCATGAAATTCATTTACAGTGGTAGATACAAATGAAAAGTTTTTTATTCATAAGAACTAAAAAAAATCGAAGAGCAATAAGTATTCATTTTAATTTCAGGAATAAAGCTCAATGTATAATGCAATGATGTTTGAGATGATAGGTGCTGGATTAATGCGCGAACTGTCAAGACTAGATGGAAAAGATATAGTTTATGTACGAAACATGTACACATAATCTTGAGACATTCAATTGCAATACAAGCCGTCTATTGACTGTCTTCTCTTACATTGCTTCTGATTTTCGATTTGGTCTGATCAGGTCATGAATTTCGATCGCCAGACATTGCTTTCTCTGGTAGCAACTTTTGAGCGACACTCCGCTGTATAGTAGTTATATGATACTATTGTGAGTAGCAGTCATTTACATTGGGTTCGAGTTTTTATGTGAACATGAACACTGGAATGCAAGTATAGTCAGTCAGTCAGATGCAACGTAGAACTTCGTACGTAAGTACATCAGTTCATGTCGCCATACCACAACAGCACAGAGATATAATTGTAAATTCAAATCCAATAGTAGAAGAGGTAGTAAGGGAATTAAAAGTAATCGGAGAGGTTAGGGTTAGAAGATATTATTCAAGAAGTATGATTCAGTGAGAAAAGTTTAGAGAGTCGAAACTAGAGGTGTTGAAGAATCCAGAAGATTAGGATTTGAGAGAGCACAAATAATGAATGCAGCTGCGCATGCAAGTATATCTAGTTGACAAATCAAAAACTAAACGAGGCGCGCGTCCTGGATACTGGATACTACCACTGGTATTCATCATTGTCTAGCTTTATTAAGGATTGAAGCTTTCAATATCGATGGCATTTAGCAGTAAAATATCTTTATAGTAGATGAAGAGAAGTTGTAAACCGTGTTAAGGCTAAATGGTATGATTCTGCAAGCAATCTAATAGTAACACTGTTGTACATATATGCTGTGATGTTCTTCATAAACAATAAAATGTATATGCACTAAAAGATGAAATTCTTTATGATTACATTTTCATTGCAAGAAGATGCTTTTACTGTATATATTATATATGTCACATGATTGATAGGTCATGCAAATCACCACACCCACATACATTCATTCAAGTTAAAATTGACAAAAATCCAGATGAGTGATTGTAAATACTAATAATGTTGGTCAAATTTGTAAAGTACACAACTACAACACAATATAATTTTGAAACAATGTTAACTGATTTCTGATGTATGAATGGATGAAAAAAAGAAAGATATATTTTATCAGTAAACAAGTCATAAGATGATTTTTGATTAGAACTATACAACTATGTATGAAATACTTACTAAACTATTGCTACACCTTTTGTTAACCTCTTCTTACCAATATATTATGCCTTTGATTGATTTGCATTACGGGGTTGTGAAGATTGTTAAGTTACACATTTTTGAAACCATGAATCGATCAATGTTAGACCATCATTAGAAACCTTGAAGCGCTGGACGGCCATCAAGTTCTGGTATCAGACTCATCAGCAGTGCGCATCCACGACTTCTGCACACCGCAGGATTCGAACCCAGGACCTTCGGTATTGTGCGCGAACGCCTAACCATTGGATCACTGAGCCGGTATCTAACGGTGTTAATGTCTAACTTGATCAAATTCACGGAGTTGCGCAACCTCATACACTGTATACATCCGAACAGGTTTGAACTTCGCTGGTCACGTCTTCTCACTAGAATTCGGAGAAGATTCCTCAAGAAGCTAGTTACTAGTGAGCACAGGTAATTTGCATTACGGGGCTGTGAAGATTGTTAAGTTACACATTTTTGAAACCATGATTTCTCAGGAAACTAGTTATTTTGGCTGCGTGAAGTAATTTTTTTAATCCCCCAATACAACCTGATGCAGGATGTATAATAATAAAAATAATTAAGGGTCACAAACTGTTAACGATAGAATCATAGAAAACTAGCATTGTTGATGAGGCATTCACTATGTTTGATCAAGTAAGAAATAGACCAAAGTATTGTGAATTAAAACCAAAGCCATTAAAATAAAATGTAACCGTAACGAAAGAACCCTAATGGGAAGAAGGTTGTAGTTCGTTGTATTTACATACAATACTGAAAGACTGAATAACACAGAAATCTAACGTGAATCATTTACTGCACCATGAGATGTCTATCATTTGAAGGATAAACATGATACCGGCATGTCAAAACCTTAATAATTGAAGCAAAAATTAAATCGATAGCTCACTAACTAAACTATCGTTTAATTAATCGATTAGGTTTGCCGCATTCCATCTTTAACACTGGTTGCACGTAAAAGATAGAAGTTGTAGTTAACGAGAATTAATTCAAAGTGGGAATAGAGGAGAATTTATGAAACAATTCAAAGAATAGATGACAAACTCCAATACTACTGGAATTGTATACGTAGATGGCACTTCCCGGTTGAGTTATGTTCCGCAGCGTCCGACACAAATACACACTCTTCCTATAGGCTAGTGCAACCAGCTATACGAGTGAGAAAACCAAGAAGCGATTAGATTTTAATTGGTAGGCTGGATGAACACGGCTTACGATATTCACCCAATATCCTAAGAAATTATTGGACAATTCCTACTGGTCAATATTATGGTCTCACTAGATGTCAATGTCAAGTACTCCAATATTGTTTCCCATTGGTCGTCTTAACTGAGAATGTCACAGACTTTAATGCATTTTCCTGTTCGACCTAACTGTATAAATACACATTAGCTGCAACGTTTTATGACACGGACCCGGATCTCTAGTCCGAGATCCCGATCCTCTTCTGGACTCGGACCTAGTACTTTCTGGATACTTGTACAATACATGTTCTACTTTATATCAAATCTTCTTTTATTCAATAGGGGTTGGGATAATCGGATTTGAGTAGCATGTCGTGCCGCCAGATCCTCGCTCTCGTTTACTGACTAAGGTAAACTCGTAATAGTTCAAGCATATCAAAACGACGTGTTTACGCGCGTGCGTTACAATAGGTTCACAGGTTATCGGTCTATATGCATTTTTATGCCTAACTTAAACAATCACATGTCTGCAAAAACCCTTGACTGAGAGAGAACATAATAGACTTACCCAAATAACTTATCCCATCTAAGAAATTTCTTACGCTTTGGTCTCGAGATGGCACGTGAACTCTGATACGTTATATGCCCAAACTTACTCAGTCTATCAACACTATTTTTTTAAGAATCTGAAATTAGACATAAGTTTTCCAATTAAACTATCTCAACCAAATTAACATAAACGGTGAGGTTGGTTATTGCGTTAGAATAGCTGTCAGAATTTATACGTGACTTGTATAGACGCTGACGGTACACACATTCATAAGATAATCAAATTTACACATTTGAAATCATTAATCAATCATTATTGTTAGACCACCACTAGAAACCTGGAAGCAATGGACGGCTGTTTCGTCCTAGTGTGGGACTCCTCAGCAGTGCGCATCCACGACTCCTGCTTCTCGCAGGATTCGAACCCGGGACCTTCGGCATTGTAGGCGAACGCCTTACCATCGGACCACTGGGCCGGCATCCAACGGTGTTAATGTCTAACTCTGATTGATCTATGGATTTTGCGCGACCTCACCCATTTGTCTGTGGTAGTGGATGCGCACTGCTGAGGAGTCCCATACTAGGACGAAACGGCCGTCCAGTGCTTCCAGGTTTCTAATGGTGGTCTAACAATGATTGATTGATGATTTCAAATGTGTAAAAACGCAAACCTCCAAAACTGTGCCCCAATAATCAAATTTGTCAAACTAGCCTTCAGCTACACAATTAATAGAAATGATTCACAACATGTGTATACAAAAATGTGGATATATATATATATATATCATGTTCATGCTAGTTCACTTATTTGTATACAAAATAGCTTAAGCATCATATCACAAATGAAATAAGCAGAACACAATCGATGCATTACATTCAATAACAAAAAACTTCACATCACTGATAAGATGATTAAATAAACCGGAAAAAAAAACAATTTTAAAACTATTTTACAATGGAAGAGACTAATTGAAAAAAAACTACAATGCAATGCATAACTACTTATTTAAATAAAACACAATTTATCATTTTTCTTAAGATTTTTATTAATTGTATGAAAAAAAAGCCATTAAATTCCCACTCATCTACAAGTTTCATAAAATCAGCAAACAAAATGAAAACATTAAATATGTTCACATTTTCAAAAGTCTTTAATAGATGAAACAATTTCGATAAATTAATTCAGATCTATGAGAGTAAGTTAGAATTGTCTTTTGACAGAGCTTTCAAATGTTAAAATGCTTTAAACCAATGAAATATTTTCCCAGTAAAGTGTAAAAGGACACTATGATATGAAAGAAAGTTGTATAAGAATGGTAGGATTTTTGGTAACTGGCTAGGTTTCTAAAGACCGTTGGACTCGGTGGCTTGAGACAATGTTAGATATGGCTTAGAACAGAGGATATTAGTAATTGTGCTATGATTTCCTTTTACATTCTTGATAACAGTGAGAGGAACTCCCTTAACTGAGAGAATTCTTTCTTAATTGTATTCTTAACTGAATTGTATAAATTATTGTGTACTGTTTTTATTCACTTATTCCTTTATCATTGCACTTCCTTCTGCCTTGTTTAATTCTTTACAATGTTGTCACTTTACTCTATGTGGTTTTAACTATTTTTTGGTGCCTAGTTGTACCTGTTACGCATGCACGTAAACCCGCCATCTGATATGCTTGAACTATTACGAGTTTACCGTAGTCGGAAAACGAGAGCTAGGATTGAGGATCCGGTGACACGACATGCTACTCTAATCCAATTGTCCCAAACCCCCGTTGAGTAAAGGAAGAAGACTTGGTATGAAGTAGAATATGTATTCTACAAGCATCCAGAAAGTACGAGGTCCGAGTCCAGAAGAGGATGAGGATCCCGAACTAAGGGTTCAGCTCCGTGTCATAAAATATTACAGATAATGCGTATTTATACAATTAGGTCGAGTAAGAAACAACATTGAAGTACGTGACATTGATAGTTAGGACCATCAACAGAAAACACCATTTGAAGTGACACTGATAGTTAGGACGACCATAATATTGACCAGTAGGAATTGACCAATAGAATTAGACTTACAAAAATAATTCTCTTAGAATATTTAATGAATAACCTAACAATTATATTAGACTAAAATTCAAATAGTAATAAGTTGAAAAGTCTGTAAAGGAGTCAGATCAATCTATGTAGTTTGTAGCTGTCTCGGTTACTTAGGTAAAAACAGAAGGTGACTGTAGATGTTAAGCAATGTGACTTACAGATAGATTTAATTAATATGTATTAGTGTGTATAAGAATCAAACATATCTGAGATTAAAATGTTTTTAGTTTATTTATCTATTGTCACTTCAATGGACATTCAACAAATGATATTGATACACAAGATATTGACAAGTAATACAAACAAATTAAGAAGCGAATTTATCATTTCACCAATAAGCTTATGATAGTAGTAAACTAGCGTTCGGATTAAAAATAAAACTTATCAACGCACAGACACACACAAACACAAAAACACATGAACACATGCATACATAAATCATATACACATGTCAATGAAAAAAAAACAACACAACACACCTCTTAGTCAACAACACATCAAAAAAAGCCAATACACATACATGCATGCATGCATGCACGCGAACATTTATCAACAGTGTGATGAAATAAACAACACACACTTACTTTCCAACCATAAGCTAGCTGAATGAAAGTTTATATGTTTGCAATAAGAACAAATAATAATAATAATAATAATAATTTTGAAAGAATATTTAATCAATTACAATGAATTATTATAGATTTTTAAAAGAAAGAAAACAGGAACAGCGATATCCACAGTATAATCATAACCCATCCAATTAGCAGTACTGGATAGTGTGTGGTGCTGTGGTGCGCGTTACTTATAAGTAGTATATGACGTGAGCGTCAACGTAATGTCTGGCAGCAGAAGATGGGAGAAGATCAAGAAAGGAAGAGTGGCAACACAATGGAATTTGTATGAAACGCATGAATAGTGACAATGGATTGATGTTTTGCAACAGGAACAGTCCAGTTCGACATGATGAACTGTTATTTTGCAAATGAACGATTTACGATATGGTTTTCCAATTTTACTGAGTAACTCTGTAATTTTTCGTTAAATACAATTCGGTTGCCCCACCTGTGTTCTCGTTCACTACAAGTGGTCCCATTGTAAACGGATATCATCAATCACTGATTCTCAGATATATATATATATATATATATATATATATATATATATATATATATATATATATACAAAAGTTTATCGACTAGTTTACTAAATAACGACTATTAAATATTCATTGTGATAAGAAGTCGATGCTACGGATAGGTAAACGGATTCAACAAAATGAATGTTCTATCTAACACACACTAAGTATTAACCATAACCGAAAATCCAATAAATAAAAGAACTAACACTAATGATGTTATTTAGAAATTTGTTTAAAGAGCAAAGGAATGTTAAACAGGGTTGTGTTTTAATAATGTCTTGAAATTATGGATGCGAAACATGGCCGTTAAGAGTAGATGTTCGTAGGTTACTAGTATTCGATCACACGTGTCTTAGAAGCATTGCTCGTATATCGTGGGACAACCGAGTAAGCAATGCTGTCGTTAGGAAACGAGTACTAGGTAAGGATGGCAGATCAATAGATTAAGCAGTGAAACTTCATCAGTTGAGGTGGTTGGGACATGTGTTACGTATGCCTAACCACCGACTGCCTCGACGAGCTATGTTTTGTGATGTAGGATTAGGTTGGAAGAAAGTTAGGGGCGGTCAGACCAAAACATGGCAGAAATCCATAAAGTCACTGACAAGTTGACTGAGTCATGTTGGTAGATGTAGACTACCTGGTTGGGGTCCGCGAGACAAAATTCACCAATGGTTAGAGACCTTGAATGACATGGCTCAAAATCGTTTGCAATGGCGTAAGTGCATCCATTCATTGTGCTCTCTCAAAAATCCTAATCTTCTAGATTCGTCAACACCTCTACTTTAGTCTTTCTAAATTATACTTCTTGAATAATATCTTCAAACCCTATTCTTCTTCATTACCATTAATACCTCTACTATCTTTATCACTATGGGATTTGATTTGACATTTGCGTCTTTGTGCTAATGTGCTTTGGCAACATGAACTTATGTACATACGTACGAAGTTCTACGTTGCAACAAACTGACTGATTTAGAGAATGTATATTTCGACATTAAATATTCAACCAGATATCTGAGTAGATAAGCTGTTCAACTTAAAAAAAAAACCTTTAAGTTATACATTTGAATCCCGGGTCACTTAATTCAGTCTGATCAACCGCGCAGAGTATCACTTATGCTTACAATTAGAATGTAGTAATGAAGTCAAGTAAATGAATCAATATTGGATAAACCTATATCACAAGAACTAATACTTTCATCAATGTACTTTTGATAAATTGATTCAACATATATATAAACTATGACCAAACTATTTTAAAATCCTGAAATTATCAGCATTGCAAATAATAAGCGCACACAAAGAAAATTATTATTCAAGCGAACAAGTAAATCAATGAAAATTTGATTTGATGAACTACTACTCTACTAATAAGCAATAAATGATTGCTTATGTTTGCGCCATTGAAAACAAATCAAATATAAATGAATCATGACACAATTATGAATTGTTTTTTCTATTTAATATTCAAAGACTTAATTATATCAGTGAGTTTCACATGTTAACTTACTCGAAAAATTTTACTACACTTTAAAAATGTATGTTAATAAAAACTTTTATTAAAGTTGGATAAAAATGCGTGGAAGTGACTTTTGAAAACATCCATTAAACATAATGTTAATTCGTAATATTGAGAAAACTATCTTCAAATGTCTTTAGTGGATAATCGCCCTATATTTGGCACCGTCAAACTTCATTGGACATGGTATTTTGTCAAAAATCCCGGGATAACATCTCAAAATGAGTGACATGGCAATTATCAGTAGAGAAGCGTCGTAGAGATTGTTGAACGTTATTGAAATTATTAACTGAACTCAGTTAAACAGTCAGTGAAAACCAGGAGGCATTGAAAAGCTGTTTTGGTCTAGTAAAAGACCTTTTAAAAGTGTGTATCCTGACCCTAAAGGTGATTAGGTCTAGGTGATTCAGGTCACATACAGAGTGGATGATATCCAATGTTATATATTTCTAACTTCAATTAATTTACACCACTGACTAGCGATTTTCCATTGTCTTCTGTATGAAACTGCTTCACACGACACGCCTAAACTCTACTGATTACGTCTTCACACTACAACTTCGAGAATTATCAAAGAATATAATTTTTTTAAATTGTTATGTTTTAATACTGCTACGTTTGGTTGTTCACAAAAAGAAAAATTGAGGAGCTATTCATTTAAGCAGTTTCAGAGTTTTAATAAACTGTTTGGCGTAGCATATTTGAACCCCACTCTACCTACTGAGATTTTGGTAGTCATCGAGTAGCACTCATAGTGCTAATACAGATAGTATGCCTCAAAGCAGAAAACGTAAACTTATATTAAGTAAATGAGTTTCATTATTAATTTGGTATATGTAGAAGTGATATCACTTTGTTAAAAAAACTGTTGGGAACTAGGATTGAATGAACGGCTGTTGTCATATTTTAACTTTGAAGTTAGTGGAAGTAATAATATCTCGCATTAATCCAGGTAAAATAAGAAATACCATGTTGATCAGTAAATGAGTAACTAACAATAGATTAGGTCACAATTCCATATAACCATAAAACAATAAAGGTAATCAACCATCTCCAAAACCCGATAATAATTACCATTATATGCTCACTAGTGAGCAGCTTTGATATCTAGTGAGAAGCTGTAATCAGTGGATTTCAATCCGTGTCTAGAGTAACACAGTTATACGCCTCACACAATGGATGAAAGTTGCGCCAGATCATGCACTGATTAAAGTTAGACAGATGCCGGCTCAGTCGTCTACAGATTAAGCATTTATGAGCTAGACTGAAGGTCCTGGGTTCGATCGCGGCATAGGGTGTTGTAGAAACACACTGCTGATGAATCCCAAACTGGGACGAAACGATCGTCTTATGATGATCTAACATTGATCGGTTAAAAATGTCGATGAAAATCATGTACTTTAGATTAACACATGAATGTTTTTGCAAGCTTTAAGTGATGTTTAAAGTGTATTGGATACTTACAGAAATCTAAGCTAAAACCCATGAAACGTGTCTAGAATGAAGCCTGAAAACATTGTTTACGTTAGTGATTAAACAGTAATAACGCCTCATGTGTCAGTGTTTCGCAACTCCATTTTCTTATCTCGCAACTTTTCTTGCGTTTTGATAAATCATTTATATTTGTCTTCATTACTATTTCAAAGAACTGCAATAAATTGTTCACAGAAGCGTTAGTTCATTGTTTAGAATAACAGTATTACAGATTATTTGAATTGAAAGTTAATAAAGAATGATTAGTATTTTTCTTACTCTAAATAAAAGAATACAATCTTTGAAAATTAAAGATTTGTATAATTTACAGCTTATTGAAACTCGATCGATGTATAAAACAAGATTTCAAGCCAAATATCTGATGTGAAGAGTAGCTGCTACCTTGACATGGTGGTCGGGCTTGCCCATCGTGATGACCCAACAGAGCTATATTGGCTGGAACTTATGTTCCTGAAGGTTCTACCATGCCAGGCAGGTCGATTGGAGAATGGTAGGACTAAAAGCAGCTTCTCATGGTCTGAGGGCGAAGTCGTAATGCTGACTGCAGAGGGGTGTGACAGCAGTAAGGTGTTTCCCTCGGACAACCAGTATCTGCAGTGATGCTGCCTTCTCACAAGGAAGGAAGGGTTAGAAAAGGTCGACCCTAAAAATGTCACACCTCACCCTACCTCACGGATTTCCGTCTCCGGCGGTAAGGGTGCCCACTAAGGGCTTTCAAGAGCAGAGCTAATATTCAAAAAACCTTTCATCAAAAGGCCGGCCTCAAGCAGTTGTCCCTTGGACTCTGCGGTCACACAACCAGCTCTCTAAGACCAACTCTAATCCACCTTCTTTTTCAGCTTCCTTCCCTTCCATGGTGTGGGCAGTCGGGAAGTGACAACCGCCCTCATACCCGTAACATCACACGATGTGAAGAGTTAATGATACTTCTCTAGATTGTACAAAACCGAATCAAATCGAGTGGGGGGTTCAAAAATACAACTTAATGTTGAACATTTGCTGAGTTTTTGAGCTACTACTTATAGTCATTATTAACATTAATTTATTTATTCTACAACGAATTTTCTATAAATATATGCACATAATCTAATAAGAAATAAAATTATTATTACTCTTTTTAATTATTAATTATACACAAAGAATTTTGTCATTCATTCATACAAACTTACTTGACGTAATGGTTTACGCATTTTTAAATATTCTGCATAATATGTCATTGCTTCCCATGAAGCATGTAATTTAACAAATACTAAATTATCTGGTGTTATCAAGATAGCTTTATCATCTAAAGCTTGTTGACGATAACGATCCATACATGATGGTGGACTTGTATCTGTTGGTTTATCTGGCGCTTTATTATCATCATTACAAGATGGTGGTGTAGGCATTGGCAATGCACAATTTTCATTTAAATGTAAATCTACTGCACTAGTTTGTACATGTGAAAATGATGGTTTAATTGTTAATGATAAAAAATCATCTTCATTTGATGATACAGTAGCACCCAATAGATTACCATTAGAATCTTCAACCTAAATAGGAATAAATGAAAAAAAATAATAAAGAGAACAGTAAGACATCACTTAATCAGTCAGATGCAACGTAGAACTTCGTACGTGTAAGTACATCAGTTCATGTTGCCATACCACACATCAGCACAGAGATATAATTGTCAATTCAAATCCAATAGTAGTAGAGGTAGTAAAGGTATTAGAAGTAATCGGAGAGGTTAGGATGAGAAGATATTATTCTACAAGTATGATTCAATGAAAAAGGTTTAGAAAGTGAAAACTAGAGGAGTTGAAGAATCCAGAAGATTAGGATTTGAGAGAACATAAAGAATAAATGCACTGGTGCCATTGCGAACGATTTTGAGCCATGTCATTCAAGGTCTCTAACCATCGATTATTATCATCTCGCGGACCCCAACCAGGTAGTCGACAATTACCGACATGGCTAAGTCCACTCGTCAATGATTTCATGGATTTCTGCAATGTTTTAGTTTGGCCGCCCCTAACTTTCTTCCAACCTATTCCTACACTACAAAACAAAGCTCGACGAGGCAGTCGGTGGTTAGGAATTCGTAACACATGTCTCAACCACTTCATCTATTGATCTGCTATTTTTACCTAGCACCCGATTCCTAATAACAGCGTTGCTCACTCGGGTGTCCCACGATATACGAGCAATGCTTCGAAGACACCTATGATCGAAAACCAGTAACCTACGAATATCTTCTACTCTCACTGGCCATGTTTCATAGCCATAAACTAAGACGGAGCGAACCACTGCACAGTACACTCGTCCTTTAGTCAGCAAACGGATATCTCGCCTACGCCATAAATGACGCAAGTTGGCAAAAGCCAATCGAGCTTTCTGTATCCGAGCTGAGATTTCGTCAGTCACCAGGCCATCGGCACTGATGAGACTCCCAAGATAAGTGAAGCGGTCTACACGTTCGACTATTTCACTCCCTATCACTAGTTCAGGTGCCGATGAAACCCAATCTTGAAGCAACATTTTGCATTTCGAGGGGTGGTAAATTTATTTTAGATATAACTATATTTAATAAGAAATTTGAAGGGAAGTTTGAGCTTAGTCAGTTAGTCATTATCAACATACAGCCTGGTATAATTATGAGTGAACTTAAATCATCATAGAAAGTCAGAACAATGATAAATCAAATGAGATAGATAGAAAAAGTTATAATAAGTAAACTAAAACTGATAGTGAAATAGATTTAAAAAATGAGTAGATGAGATTATAAAGGAAGCAGTGGATAAGGTATATAGTATTTCAACTCGTTTTTTAAACTTTTAACAGGGTTTTTTAAAATAACCAAAAAATTTTTTAAAATTTTCGCAGCGTTTTTTAAAATTTTTTATAATCCTTAGAATGTCAGAAATAAATAGAAAAAACAACTTGATTTCGAATGAAGAAAGAAAAAGCCTTATAAAAAAAGTTATTGAAGATGGATACAGCGTCAAGGATGCGGCATTTCTTACAGATGTAAACTATCAGGCCGCTACAAATATTATAAGGTTGTGTATATAAAAAGGAATCGCGAGTTGAGAAGAAAAAAACAGGAAAACCATCAAATAAGAAGATATGCGGTGATATTATCAATTTTGTTGAAGAATTGATAGAATTAAACCCGTTAATAACGATGGTAGAAATTCGAGAAAAAATAGAAAACATATTTACTATAGGCCTTTCTCTTGAATCTATTAGAAGGATAATTTATAGACTTCAGATTAGTTTAATATCGGCTATAACAGAAAATGAAGTTCTCTTTGCTAAAACCTTTGTTGATTCGGTGAATTCAGATAAGTTCATTCAGTTTTTTGGTTATTTTAAAAAACCCTGTTAAAAGTTTAAAAAACGAGTTGAAATACTATATATGTGTAAAGGAATGTTGAAAGTCAAGAAGAGAAAACGTGAATGCATGTGCGCACACAAACCAATTTGTGGTTCATTTCTAGATAATCCATGAATTTGAAGTGAAAAAAGTAACAAGATTTTACTTACTTCAATTTCTATTTTTTGCTTTGCTAGCTCATTGAGAAACAGCAGACGTCGATTCCGATCATAATATTTCGATGTAGAAAACCGATAAGCAAGAACATAGTCAGTCCTGCGTTTAGCATCGCGGAAATACAGCTCTGGGTTAGTCTATGAAAATAATAACAATACAGCTGCTACCATGTTCTACAGAAGTTCTACAGAAATTACACTTAACAAACAAGATAGCTAAAATAATTTACTCCTCTACCATGTTTCTTTTGGGGATAATTTATGAAAACTGTACTATATTTGTTGGCAGTTCAACCATATTATGGACAAAACATTTCTAGTAACTGAGGTGCAAGTAAGAAACGATTTAAAATGAGGATTCAGAGTATAAGATCGGTATTTCAAATATTCTATGCAAAAAAATAACAAGTTAACACCGTCATTACGTATAATGTCAAAATCTAATGTTGAAAGTCACCAAAGCATCAGTCCGATTCATGGGACGAGTTTTAAAGTAATCTGGTGTAAAAAGCAACGAGGTAGTTAGTTTTTAGTCGACTGAATGAAATTAAATTACTCAGTAATGATGAACCTGATATGACTATCCTTGAATAAACTCATTTAAACCGGAAAGCCTGTACAATTTAGACCAATACAAAATGACTGAATAAATTGTAGTCATTATCTCCTTTCGTCATCGACCTTCTCAACCTAATACTTTAGAGGGAAATATACTGACGTTGCTAGTGATTAGTGACGAATGTCTTATGGTTTGGTGATCGATACAATTGGCGTTCAGATAGCGTTGTGGGTTCGAATATAACCTCATTACTTGGAAGGTGGGGTTTCAATACAAGTATTAATAACCTGCCTAATAGAGTACAATGAAAATAATTATTTAGTTAGTAAAATACAACAATCGGTTTCTATGATGACCTGATATATCTACTATTTTAATTAATTTTTAATAACATTCAACTCGTTGTTACACTACATAATATGAATGCTTAAAACATTTTACACAATATCTAATTATACCCAATCGTTTCATCAATAACTATGATCACTATATTTAAAAAGGTGAAAAACTTACAGATGTGTATGTGGACGTTACACGACCGACCCCCGAGTCCATATGCTACATGTAACAGAAACCAATGATAATAAGTAACTTGGAATGACAATGTGTAATAATGGAGACAAATATAGAGATTTGAAAAATTTCCAGCAACTGATAAACAAAACTCGGACACGCCAGTCAATACACATAAAATGCAACTGCACATAAAATTGATATCCCAACGATATGAATGATAACTCTATGTTTTACATGTACTCAGGAAAATGCTTCACAAAGGTATCTCTCAATCGACCAGTAAAGTTCCAGTAGAGAGTCTGTACAAGGTTAATGTTCTTCTTTGGTACATCTTTCAATGATAGACACTGCCAAAGAACCTCACTATTAAACTACATGAGTCAAACCCCGACTTCAGTTCAAGAAATACACCCAATGTCTGACGCTGAAATGTGTGTTTATGTTGTATTGCCTGACAAAGTGTGGATATCTGGTCGATACATCCACGTCCAGTTCCGAAACCAGCCCAGATTTCTCTAGTTTGCTCTTCACGAGGTCTGATTAGGCGTTGTAGTATTATTGAAACTAATACTTTACACATTATCTCAGTCAAACTGATTCCTTTGTGATTGTCTAAAGAGGACTTTGTCGTTTCTCATAGACTATGGTAATCACTGATTGAGACTAGTCATATTGGATTATGTCCAGTTCCTGAATTTTAGCTAAGATCTCAGTCAATCTAACTGCTAAAACTTGACCACCGTCCTTAAACATCTCAGGGGTTAATCTATCAAGACCTGTTGCTCTGCCTCGCCCTAGATCTCCTATAACCTTTTCAACCGCATCGGAAGTCGCAGGACTCATATTAACTTGCCATTTAGGTTGACTGGAGGTGGCGATAAATGAAGTGTGGCTGGAAACCAGTTGGGCTTCTCTTTAGTGTTCAGCCCATCGCTTCAATATACTGAATGAATGCTAGTCCAATATTTTTCAGAGAATGTCTCGTTAACAGTTGGATTCCTAACACAAGTCTCCTTGATAAATGCGGACAGTTGTCTACTGTTACTCATCGCCGTCGCCGCCGCCTTTGCCTTCACTTCACGCTGAGTAACACTAATGCGAATTCTCAACTTAGCACTAACATAACTCCGGCATGGTTTGTTTGTTTCCAAGTGAAATGGAGTGCATATATAAAATGTTCGGAATGAGACAAATTCGTCTAATCAAGGTGAATATCGCCTAACAAACTTTATGAAATTTATTCAGATAAAAAAATGTTTCAAGTGTTTTGATTTCATCAACGGAACGACTGAATATATATTTGAATGCAACGACGTTGGTATTTGATAATTTTTATTAATTTTTAGAATATAGCGTTTTGAAACCCAACATCCTTATGGAAACGTTTTACACAACAAAAGGTTGGTTTCTCATACTAAGAAATTAATGTAGGTTAACGGTGGAGCCACGTGACGTTTTCTGCTACTTGTCTAAAGTGTTTTTGGCAGATATACGGAGCCTTGGGAATTTTTTATGGTCATAATACTAATCGTTGAAATCGATAGAACCGAATGCTAAAATATGGGCAGAGTCCAATAAAACTGTTGGAGAGCTACTTTAATTTGTGTTGAAAATAATGAGGATGAAGAGGGAAAAAAAGAGGTTTGGACCACTAAAGTATAAGTAGATAATAATAGTAAATTCTTCGAGCTAAATGGAAAGAGGGAGTTTCATTTTTGATCCATTTTCTCGTTTAGTAGAATGTAGCTGGTTTTTGAGCTTTTTTATGACATAGCAGTCACATCAGCTGGCGTTTATTGACCATAAGATTCGCTAGTAATTGATTCGAACGTACTTTGAATTCAGGAAAATTAGATATCGTTAAGTGAGGGCCACAAAGATGAAATAAATTTGAAGGGAATGGCTGTACTTAGATTTTCATGAAGTCAAATATGAATATTTGTTATCAAAGAACTATTTGGTGTATAGACTTGTTCCAGCTAATAACCTAGTCTATTGTGATATGATAACTAGACCGAGAAATACGGAACCATATATATTTTTCCCTGTACTGATACATAAATATATTAGATATACTTACGAAAGAAATCAAATTGGTTTACACTAGCTCGTGAAAAAGATATTGGATAGTGGCGTCTAATAATCCATCATTATTGCAAACTGAAGTACCAACTACAGCTAGTGAGTTGATGTCAACTAACACAAAAATAATAAATCCATCTACGAGTGAAATTTGGTCAGATACATCAATGACACTATGATCGATGACAGCATCGCGAAATAACCTATCTTTTTCAGCTGTAAAAATCCATAATAGCGATAACAAGTGTAAGGCACTGTACTAATGCTTTCATAAAAACAATGTTTTATCAGCTGAACTGTACGTCTAAAAGCCCTATGGTTGGGAAGTGCTTAAATTTATATATTTCCATTTAAGGATCAAGTTGAATTTTGTCACTTCTCCAATGTACAATCTCGTAAATCCTCCTCCCAGTTAACAGAATAGCTTTACTACATTAATCAAAACAAAGCCAGAAAAATTAAAGTAAAATGAGAGAAATACTTGCAATTAAAACGGGATACTGGACCTACGTTTGCCTTGCCGCGTACCAATTGTCCTTGAAGTTGAAAAATTTAAATTTCTAGGTGGTAAAGCCTTGGAAATTTCCAAACATTATACACCGCGAACGTTTAACTCTCACGAAAATATATCATTGAATGAGTTCTGAAAAAGGGAGCAAATCATGTCGAAATTACAAGATACCTCAAGCGATGCAGCTCATGTGATACAGTCAAAAGGTTGTCCAGCACAAAATAGGGAACTGGACAGCAAACGGTAAGATTGTGAACATGTTTATGGTACCTAAGAATGAATAACAGTATTCCTTGCGAGATGGGATCAAATACCTAACCACAACAGCTCTATTAACTCTCTCCAGCAGGCAGTCAAAGGTTTTGACATATCGTCTGCCGCCCATTTCTCCGTGGTTTTGAGGCTCATGCTATGAGAATTTTGGATGCACAGGACCTGCTTTTCCCCTGGGTTTCATGGAAGATGTTATTTTCATTCATATGTTTCCTCATTATCTAGTTCACCAGTCCCATCATTACATTTGACAGTATTGACAATAATGCGACTGGTCTGTGGCAAGCTGGATCTCGTATACCTCCTCCTTTGAAGTTATGAGCGACTGGCCTCAGGCCGTGAGGATGCACCATAGCTGGGCAGTGCTCTAGGCTTGTAAGTGGTTCAACTGGTTGGTAGAACTGCTGTTAAACATTTCAGCTGTCTCTAGGTTCGTAAGATCTTCACCATTTGGTCCTTAACGGAACAGACACCATGGTTTGTAGATTATTGTCAGCCGTCAGTATGTAGACTTCTACATACATGGTTAAGTGGTGTTTCGGCTACCAACATCGTCTGGAAGTGTATATTATGACTTCGAACTTCGGCGTTACATCTGTCTCTCAATATCGAATGAGAGCTACGGTCAGAATCCTTAAGAGGGACTTTGCGCTTTTGATTTGAATTAAGCGTTCTCTGCCTCACTCAACCCTGTATATATTTCCAAGTGGGTGGTCTGCTAGAGGCATCTTATGTAGGATAATATTCTCCTTGATATCCCCAACTACTCCTCAGTGATTACCCACAAATCCCATAGCCATGGGAAATGTGGAAGCTACTCCGTCTTAGTTGTGAAGTCTACTCTTGCGTAGCTAAGATGGGGAGCGTTCTCGTCCCAATTAAAATCGAGTACATTTATATTGATTAATTCACGTTTGTTAGACATGGAAGTAAGAAACAGGGAGGGTAAATCTGAGGTACAGTCCGTAGAGTCACCTTTCCAATCACATTAGGTTGTCTGATAAACGATCTATATCTATAAGAAGACATTATGGAGGCCTATAAGCACTCATTTGTCAGAATTCCAGTAAACCGAAGCTGATTTAGAGGGAGATTGGACGATGAAAGCAGACAAATGTCTTTGTAACATCGTAAAATTATTTACAGCTGAATCAGAAGAGATCAGTAACATGCGTTCTCGATCAGATCCGAAAATCACAGTTCAAACTGAAACATAATATGTACCCCAATGTCACGGACGACAAAATAAAATTGAATGACTTGACACATTTACAATGATATAAGATACAACAACGTTTTCTAGCTGAGAGTTGCCTCCAATCAAGACGATCTCTTAGACCAAGTAATCACAACCAACTAAGTATTTTATTTCAACAACAGACTTGATATTCACGTACTCACTGGTGCATTTCCATTTCACTCTTGGACTAGCTGTACCAGAAGCATGTCTCGAAACTTGCTAGTTGTTATTAATGCCAACGCCTTAGATCATTAACTTGATCTGTCAGGCTTATTATCTCAGTTTCCTCCCCTTTGCTTAAACTTCGATTCTCTCGCATAATCTTCACTGAACTTAACTATCAATTTATTGAAGTGATCAGCTCTGGTAGAGGATAATCACGTCCATACACCAATAGGAAGTAATAACCATGACACAGTGTCGTTTAACTCGGTCACCAACGAATCACTCACACAGGAGGGAAACGAGCTCATCTTTGCTACACTAGGGCGAATTACACGTGCATGAGAGAGCATCTTCTACATGCCACATGTCCACGGGAGTGGTGGAGGCTGAAAGTAGATGATCTCTGGCAAACAGTAAGGGTCATCATCCGGAATGCTGCCGTAGACAATTTTTCTCAGTCAAAACACTCACCCAGAAGTAGAAGAACATGGGTTAGGCGAGGAATTGAACGCTCGCTACAGGGGAAGAGGAGGGCCTGTCACAAGTGGAAGGTCTCCCAGAAGGATTCCTACCGTAGTTCTTACTCGTCATTGAGAAACAGATGCAATACCAAACTTCGAAGTGACAGGAGATGCTTTCAGAAGAAGCTAGCTGTCCAAATACAGGCAAACCCTCAGCATCTGTTTAGGTTCATGAGAAAAAGAAAACTTACGGATCAGTATTTGTGTTATCTCAAAGGTCCGGATGGGGAAGACCTCACCAACCTAGAGATGGATGAGATCTTCAACACTAACTTTGTTGAGCTGTTAAACCAGACACCCACATGTTCAGAGTACTACTCAAACCCAGTGCCAGCTAACGGCTTATGGAACATCCGTATCACTCCTGACTTAGTACCAAGGAAAGTAAAATCCTTACGCCCAGGTAAATCACCATGTTGTGTCAAAATTCGCCTCATAGTCTTGAAACAATGTGCAGAAGTCTTCTGTTCACCAATATGTGACATGTTCAGGCATTCATTGGAGTCACACCAACTCCCAGCTTAGTGGAAACTAGCTACCCTCTCTCCAGTCTTCAGAGGAGGAGATAGAAAGGACTCAGCCTGTTACAGACCAGTCACATTAGTACCAATGCTATCAGAGGTGATGTAAGAGTTGGTGAACGAATAGATGAGGGAGTCCATCGGTATGAAAATACTAGTTGAAGCATAACACCGGTTTTGGAAGGGCAGGTCGTGCGTATCCAATCTTCTCATAGAAAGAGACAGTTGGACATCCTGCTGGGACCGGAAAATACCAGTGCACATAATATTTTTAGACTTTGAGGAAGCCTTCGACTAATCGCGAAGGTTGCGGAAATGGGCTTCACTCACCCACTCCTATCTTGTCTCAGAACTACCTTGAGAATATGAAGTTTCATACCAAGGTAAATAGATTTCGCGAGAGTTGGCGAGTTTCAACATCTGGAGTCTCACAGGGGACTATCTTAGGTCCATGTCTCTTCCTGATATTCATTGAAGACGCGTAAGGCACAGCTCGCTCACTAGCATTGATCTACGCAGATGATACGAAGATCTGGAGGTCCATTAGAAGCGAAGAGGATTCTGCTGAGCTTCAAAAGAACCTTACATTTATTGAGGAGTGGGCAGTGAAAAACGGTGTAAAACTAAACAAGCCTTAATGTCACACCATGTTCATTCTGCCCCACATGATGCAAACCACCCATACTGTCTATAGAAGTGCGCTCCCTAATGTCTCCTCAGAGCGCGATCTGTGATTACTGACAACTGAAAGCCTCAAATTATACAGAGGATGTAGTCAAGGCAAATGCAACTCTTCACTTTGTGCGGACACAACTTGATGCTAACACCTAAGAATTATTATTAATACTGTTCAAGTCATATGCATGCCCATAACTTGAGATTCACAACGTCTTCGCACCCCTCTGCTTATAAGAGATATAAATCTGTAGGATTGAGTGCAGAGACGAGCAACAAAATGGGTTATAGGGTTGAAAATAAAACTTGCGATGGTAGATACCAGCCTTTAGGATTATTTCCCCTGAATTACAGGAGAATCAGAGATGACCTGATTATGGCTACAACGTACGAGGCACGCCAAACCACCCCACTCTTGCATTATACTGATGTATCACCGCCACTTCCCTCGAAATAATCGTCGAAAAATTGCGTAACAAAGAGTGAATACTCAGCTTCTTGTAAGCATTCCTCATTAAGAGTCATCGCAACATGGAATGGTTTCCCAGCTGAGGTGACAAGCTGTGCCGGATGCATGCTTTGAGACTTGCCAGTCATTATTATTGCCATCTCCCAAGATCACTAACTAAATTTATCTGGCTGGCTATCTCTGTTTCTTCTCCCTTGCTAACACTTCGGTCCTCTTACACATTCTTCACTAATGCATAATAGAGTTAATTATCTACTTATTTACTTAGTTCTGAAATTTTCTTCTCCTTATCATTAGAATTTTTTCCTTATTGTTCTCCATATTACGACTAACTGATCTCCGGCCTGGTAATGTGATAGCTACTAGTATTCAAAAATCCTAATTTCGAGAAACAAAAGTACCCAATTAGATCACAGGATATAGCTAGCCTGAAATCCATTGGAAAATTCCAAATCTCTCGAACCGTACTGGGATAACAAGAGTCGAACACAAAGGTATCAACTGGTTTACATTAGCTCGTAAAAATTGTATTGGATATTGGATTGTTGTTATGATGTGCCATTGTATATATTTGGTTGTAGGTTGGGGTCGCCAGTAGATGTCATGACTTCGAAATCCAAATTCAGAACTGTTAGTTAGCACATGTCAGTTTATCTGAAGTATCTAGGTAACGGTTGAGGGGAATATAGGCTGCGGAAAGTCAACATTTTTGCGTTTCTTCCAGCAGCTATCTCCTAACAATGAAGTCGTACATGAGCCGCTATATTTATGGAAAGATGCTAGAGGATATGATCTATTCGTAATTCCCGTTCACATTAATTTTGTCTATTCATGCAGGAACTTATGTATCAAGATCAGCGCCGTTGGTCTGTTCCTTTCCAAGCTCAGGTTCTTGTAACATTATTAGATCTTCAGTCAAAACCACCGGTAAAACAATAAACTTTGATTTTTATTTTTTCTGACGTTATGTATCATTGCTCCAACGCCTTTCGAGTTTAATAAATCTTCGGAGTTGTTTCTAGTAAATAATCTCAATTCGAGTCTCAGCAGTTAATAAAGCTAGTGAGTAGTAGTATAAATGGATTGAAGTAGTGAAGAGACGTAATTAATTATCCTGAATGACTTAATATCATGAGAACGCTTCGTCCTGCCGCTAAACAGACTAGGTTCATGACTTCTACTTGAAGTTGCATTACTGCTTTACATCAATTGTAAAAATTGCTTTCAGTTAGCTTCAATACTTCTCGAAATAATTCTCCGTTTGTTTTGTCACTATATGTGATCATCTTTGTGGTCTAGACTTATTGTATGGGAATTTTTATGTAATGACCAAACAAAATATGTTTACATTCATTCCGACCGCCATACTCTTTCCAATATAACGTTTGTGACTGGCTATAGTTGATGTGTTCATTTATACACCTACAGCAAGTAGTCGATCTGTCACCGTAGTGTTTTGTCATTAATTTATTCTACTTTGCGGATATAACCGGTTTCAAGTACGTGTACAGATAGCTGGCGTCCAACAACAATTGAGTACAGGTTCGCGTACTAGACCTGAACCAAAATTCAGTTGCTAAGATCATTAGTAATGCACAGTTTGTGAACAAATTTAGGCTCAAACTTATGAATCACTTGCAAACATTAGAATGGTTTGATCACTAATTCATGATATTTAAACTGAAAAGTGTCTTAGTAATATCTTGACTGTTGTTTCAAGTTTATCAAGAAGTATTTTCTCTTGTTTTACACCCAGAACAAACCAGTACGCTTGCTGGAAAGATCGATTTATAGCAGTCGATACTGTTTCACAGAAAATATGCACAATAAGTAAGTCTTAAAAGAGTATCCTCAAATTATTGACGAACTCAGACAAAACCTGGGGAGCTTCAGATTAATAATTATTTCACATTTGTAAGTCGTATAAATGGTTTTGCATCGCAAGTAAAGGTTTCTAAATTTGAGATTGATGTTGCTGCAATGTAAGAAACTTCGTGGCTTTTCTGCTATGGCACTATGATAATTGGTTCAAATATAAAGCTACCAGTGATGCAATCCTACTTTTCTGTTGACCACAGCAAAACCTGAATGAATAAAACTGGTTAAGCTGACAACTAATTTAAAAAACTTCGCACTATGTAGATCAGTTTAAACTGGTATACTATCCATCAACAGCAAAATAAACTAGCTGGAATCCATATAGAGGGACGAAAATCAGATCGGTTTAAAGGTTAAGTAAAATGCTAAGGCTTAAATGGAAATATTCCGTAAGTATACCTGTTTCATAATCTAGTTCGAACTAAGTTATATAGTCTTCAGCCACAATCTGATCACTGTATACCGTACATTGCACATTGTCTTATATTAAAATCTCTATTTTGAGTAACGGTGTTAAATATAATAGTATATTGTTTGCGATAAGTTTTGTCAGTCAGTTACAACGTGGAATTTCGTACGTGCGTACATCACTTCAGGTTGCCATACCGTACTAGCACCGAGACGCCACTGTCTGTTCAAATCCCATAGTGGTAGAGATAGTAGAAGTATTAGCAGTAATGGAAAAGATTAGGGTTTGAAGATATTATTCAAGAAGATTAATTCAGTGAGGTGAATTTAAGAAAAAAAGATAGGGGTGATGAGGCATTCAGAAATTTAGAATTTCATAGAACACAAAGAATGGATGCACCGGCTCCATTGCAAACAGTTCTAAACCATGTCATTCAAGGTCTCTAACCATCCGTTACTTTCGTCTCGCGGACCCCGACCAGGTAGTCTGCATCTACCAACATGACTCAATCCAGTTGTCAGGGACTTCATGGATTTCTGCCGCGTTTTGGTTTGGTTGCTCCGGAAATCCGCGAGGAAAGGTGAGGTGTGACATTTTTAGGGTCGACCTGTTCTAACCCTTCCTTCCTTGTGAGAAGGCAGCATCTCTATAGATGCTGGTTGTCCGAGGGAAACACCTTACTGCTGTCACATTTCTTTGTAGTCAGCAGTACGACTTTGCCCTCAGACCTTGAGTTGATACTTTTAGTCTCATCGTTCTCCAATCCACCTGCGTAGCATGGTAGAACCTACAGGAACATATGTTCCAGCCAATATAGCTCGAACCGCAAATGCGTGACCTAATTGTCGATGTTTATAAACATGAAAGTAAGGTGTAGAGGCCAGTTCATAGTATTAAAAATGGATTAAAATGTTCCCTATAAGTTGGTGATTACTAGCGTAGTTGTAGTTATTTCCCCAAAAAAAAGAGTTTTTGATGTAGTTAACTGATTTTCATAACAAGACAGAATAAAAAAAAGTGTAAGGAAGCAACAAAAACAATTTGTAACATAATCATTCATAAGCTTCCTTCATCTTGTTTCAGATTCGAATCAAACTGTCGTATAGTATAGACAAAATCTATAGATTCTAAATGATCAACTAGATTCCATTTTTTTAATCTTTAGAATAATATTTATGGGCACTGAATGCCTTACAGTCATCCCTTACAGGATGTTTTTATATAGAAATCACATTTATTCCTTCTAGACATTTTTTTTGTGTGTTGTTATTGAGATATTCGTATTTGTTACTTTTTATAGCGGGAGTATTTCAGATGCTGACTATGAAGAGCTCCTTAAAATTTACCAATGGATATTCAAGTATAAAAGTTTACCAATAGATTTAATCGGTAAGTCTTTTGAGAAAATTCTTATTTAAATATTTAGTTTACAACAAATAGCTTGCATGAACGCCTGAGTTAGTTAGTTATAGGGCATGAAGAAATTCAATGCGTCGACTACTTCACTTATCTAAGGAATCTCGTCCGCCCTGATAAATTAGTCTGTCTAATTTCCGGCACAACTTCAGAAAATTTCAGTTGGGGTTTTGCTAGTTTGCATCACTATTGTGATAAGTAATTTGCTGGTCAACCATCATTTCTTCCATCAGTTTATCTTAATAATTTTATAAACATTAGTGATTTTCTAGTCTGATTGTTTTTTTTTGCTTGATGATAGTAGTCTGTTTCATTCATTAATAATGGTTTAACTGTTTTAAGTACACCGTCTCATCAATGGTCATACCGGTTTGTATTCAGTTTTAATTTTAAATTTAAAGCACGCATGTGATATCACTAACCGTAATAGATTTGGCTTACATTCTAATGGACCAGTCACAGTTTGACAACTAATTTACACTGTTAATCTGTAGAGTCTTTTCTCTTAATATACCACCTATTATTAATTTTCAGTTTATTTACGTGCAAATCCAACTGTTTGCTTCGAGCGTTTACATGCTAGGAATCGTTCCGGAGAAGAAGGTATTGCTCTTGTAAGTTACAAGGTTAAATTTTACTGTTCTCCATAAAATTACTTCATTTGATGATTTTAATATCGGTTTCAACTGCTCATGTTTACTTTTTATGTTACATCTTTATGACAGCTTATAGCTTTATTATCTTATTCAAATCTCTTCAAGAAAATTCTTTTTCTTTGGGTTTTCGCTGTTCACCAGCAAACTTAGCATTTCAATATCTAAGATTCTCACAACAGTATAAAGCTATTTCAAATTGTGCTTGTTATTTCCGTGATAACGCTTTAGCTATATTTTGCCTTGATAAATGAATAATTTTGGTGTAATATAAGTAATTTCCTTTAAAAGATTAGGATAACGAGAAGTTGTGGCATACAATGAATTCATTGTATTTCATTTATTTTTCCCCAGCTGAATCCACCTGATTTGTAACATTGACTAATAATTTGTTGTTTCTTGATAAATTTTAACTTTGATAGAGAGTGAAGTAGTTGAGCGTGTTCACCGCTCCACTTATCTTAGGAGTGTCATCAGTGCTGACGGCCTGGTGACTGACGAAATCTCAGCACGGATACAGAAAGCTCGATTGGCTTGTGCCGATGTGCGTCACTTATCGCGTAGACGACAAGACGTTATCCGTTTTCTAACCAAAGGACGAGTCTACTGCGCAAGGCCAGTAAGAGTTGAGGATATTGATAGGCTAGTAGTAATAAATCGTAGGTGTCTTCGAGACTTTGTTCGTATATCTTGGGAAAATGCTGTTATTAGGAAATGAGTACTAGGTAGGGATGGCAGATCAATAGACGAAGTATTGAAACTTCATAATTTGAGTTGGTTAGGACATGTGTTACGTATGCCCAACCACCGACTGCCTCATCGAGCTATGTTTTGTGGTGTAGGGATAGGCTGGAAGATAGCTAGGGGCAGTCGAATGAAAATATGGCAGAAATCTATGAAGTATCTGACAGCTGGGATGAGTCATATTGGTAGATGCAGACTACCTGGTTGGAGTCTCCGAGACGAAATTAACCGATGGTTAGAGACCCTGAATGACATGGCTCAAAATCGTTTGCAATGGCGCCAGTGCAGCCATATTGTGTTCGATGAAATCCTAAACTTCTGAATGCCTCATCACCTCTATCTTTCTCTTTCTAAATTTATCTCACCGAATTGTTATTCTTGAATGATATCTTCAACCCTAATACCTCTCCATTACTGGTAATACATTTACAACCTCTACTACTATGCGACTTGAATTGACAATTGCATCTGTGTGTTAATGAGGTATGGCAATGTGGACTGATGTAAGTACGTACGAAGTTCTACGTTGCTGTTGATTGATTGATTATCTGATACACATTCGGTTCACACACTCATACATAAAAAGACATCATCCAAGATTTTTTTTCATGTTGTGATTTTGTTTTATACTTTTTTTTGTATAGAAATACCTTGAAGATTTGCATGAATTACATGAGGCATGGTTAATAGAACGCCGTTTCGGCCCGTTACCTGCTCCTGTATTAGTGAGTCATTAATAAGTGGTATTATGTGGCTTTATGTTACACTAACATTTAATATTCATTATTGCTATCCTGTTAATCCAAGACATTAAGTTACCAGGCTTATTAGGATGCAAAATCGATACACCTAACTGGATGTTTACTGTCTCTCGTTGTTTAATCATTAAGTGTTTTTTTTTCTTAATATCTTGATAATTTAATTATATTAAAGATTCTCATTGTGAAAATTGGAACACACACAGATATAAGCGAACAATATTGTTTACGATTAGATCGTCATCAGGCTTTATACGCTAATATACATGAATATTTATATATGAAAATGTTAAACCAATCAAGGTAATTTAAGTCAGTAAGCACAGTGAAATAAAATAGATTACGTCAGTACACATAATAGGCAAAAGTGCAAGTTGACAGTAGGAAGATAGGTGTACTGATAGTAGAGAAGATTTGTAGCTCAGGTGGATGATTGTGGTGGTGGTGTTTGGTTCTCTGAGCTGTGTTTTGGTTGTGGAGCTTTCATTGTTCATTGTTAAAGGTCAACAGCAACCAATCAAGATCGAGGTTAGCAGAACAAGCTACAGGTCAAACGTGGAGAAATTCGAATGCTTCACTTCTATCTGAAGTTTGTGCTGATGATGTTGTTCAGAAGAACATTGAAAGCCCCCTAACTAAAACACCCGGCTCAGAGAACCAAACACCACCACCACAGTACTGATAGTAGTAAGAAAAATAAAAGTCCTACCAATTAGTAGAACATTCAACGTAACCAAACTTGCATTGACCTTCTCAAGTCGACCAGCGATATCTACCCAAATGAAAGATAATTTACTCGAGTTGGCCTCATCTATGTACATTTTCAAATTCAGCTGCTCCTGTGGAGATAGCTATATCGGGTGTACTACCAGGCAACTTAGTGAACACCTCCCAGCATGGTTTATGAAGGACCATTTAAAAACAATACACAGTGCTGTCTTAGCACATCTGGTTGATAGTAGTCATATTGTAGATAAATCTAGATCTTTTCAGGTGATCTATCGTATACCTCCATTATTTCACAACGGAGTTCGATCCCGTCTCCTGCACATAGCAGAAGCCATAGGAATTCATACACTCAACCCCAATTTATGTGTTCAGAAGAAACTCATGACACCCCTCTCTCTTCCGTGGCCGCATATGACTTAACTAACGTCAAAAAAGTTTTGTTTTTGAAATTTAAGTTTGTTATTATTAGCATGATTTTCACATCCTGTATTTGTTAGTAATTCTCTGCCTCTTTCCGTTTAAATTCTTCACTATATAATTATGTACACACTTCTTATTACGTAATGGTTTTAATGTTTTATAATAATTATTTTAAGTTCATATATCCACGTTTGACCTACTATTGATAAAACTTTTGTGTTATCGTATTTTATTTTTCTTACTTCTATCACAGTACATCTCTGTGCTGATATGGTATGGCGACATGAACTGATGTACTTACGTACGAAGTTCTACGTTGCATCTGACTCTGACTCTATCACAGTACACCTATCTTCCTACTATTACCAACTTGTACTTTTGCCTATTATGTGTATAGACGTAGTCTATTTCATTTCCTTGTGATTATTGACTAACGAATTGCCTTGATTGGTATAACATTTTTATGTGAAATATTGATGTATATTAGAGTACAAAAAGCCTGATGACGATCAAATCGAAAACAACACTATTGTTCACTTATATGTGTTATTCTAATTTGATTATACATTTTTTTTTTATTTTGGTAGTAAAATATGTACATATAATAATAAGTCGTTAAACTTTATGTCAAAATGATTGTTGTTGGACTAATTTGCTAAGATTGAGTTTACTTATACATCAATGTTTACCATTAATTCCCGCCTAACTAATCTAATTAATGCTTAGTATTGAGATCACTAGCTGATGTAAGTTAGATAAAGGTTTTATTCTAGTATGATACTTCTCAATAGCATGCATCCAGGTCCTTTGGTGAGCGTTCAAACTTTAGACCCATTGAGACGGTGTAGTGAAGGAGAACACAGGTGAGGGCAACCGAATTGTATTTAACGAAAATTACAGAGTTACTCAGTAAAATAGGAAAACCATATCGTAACCGTTAATTTGCAAATCTTCAATCCATCATCAATCCATTGTCTGATAGTTCACTATTCATGAGTTTCATACAAATTCCATTGTTTTCTAACTCTTCCTTTCTTGATCTTGCCCCATCTGCTGCCAGACAATACGTTTACATTCGCGTCATATACTACTTATAAGTAGCGCGCACCACAGCACCACACTATCATATATAGTCATTTATTTTATTTTCATATAACAATTGCATACATGTAAGTATGGTTTCCCTGACCCAGCACCATTGACCTTAATCCAATTCATTTAAGTTCCTATTGACTTGCTATTTATAAACTTCTCTTTATCCCCCTATCGTAAGCCTTAAGCAGCAACCAACTTCCAAATATGCGCTCATTTTTTGTGCAAATATACCGGAACACATTGCACCATGAAATGAGAAATAAAAAATATGCATAAATGGACCAAAAGTGACTATGAATAAAGCGAACTATAGTTAAAAAAACTGATAAGTTAAGACTAGTCGGTCGTACAAAAGTAGTTAACAGATTAATCGAAAGCTTATGATAGTTGAAATATCATATATATACCAAGTGATCCCGTTGTGGTGCGCGCTACTTATAAGTAGTATATGAGGCGAGTGTAAACGTAATGTCTGGCAGCAGAAGATGGGAGAAGATCAAGAAAGGAAGAAGAGTGGGAACACAATGGAATTTGTGTGAAACGCATGAACAGTGGGGAAATGTCAAACAATGGATTGATGATGGATTGAAGATTTGCAAATTAACGATTTACGATATGGTTTTCCTATTTTACTGAGTAACTCTGTAATTTTCGTTAAATACAATTCGGTTGCCCTCACCTGTGTTCTCCTTCACTACACCTTTAGTCAGTAGTTTTACAATAAGAATATATAATAATTCATAAATTAGTTCTTGGAGTTATCACTCCTTCAGTCTTCGTTCTGACATATCACCTATTCCGAAATAGCTAACTATTAATGCTAGTTTAGTCATGATATTTTGTCGTCGGTAGCCAAATAGTTCACAGAGAAAAAACTACATATCTTTAATATTTTATTCAATTGATTTATGTTTTACATTATTTTCGCATAGACTTAACAATTCTCGCGAAAGAATTCTGAACTAAACAGTTTATAGCCTTATTTTCACTTTTGATATCTTATGTTAAGCATAAATTGTCAGTCAGTTGCAACGTAGAACTTCGTACGTATATTACATAAGTTCATGTTGCCATACCACATTAGCACAGAGACGTAAAATGTCAAATCAAATCCCATAGTGATAAAGATAGTAGAGGTATTAATGGTAATGAAGAAGACTAGGGTTTGAAGATATTATTCAAGAAGTTTTATTCACTGAGATAAGATAAGAAAGACAAAGGGGTAGAGGTGCTGACAAATCCAGAAGATTAGGATTTGAGAGAGAGAGAGCTCAAAGAATGGATGCACTTGCTCTATTGCAAACGATTTTGAGCCATATCGTTTAAGGTCTTTAACCATTGGAACCATAAATTGTATCATTCTATTGTGTTTCAATTCAGGTAGTTTGTCCTTTTGTTGTCTGTTTTAAGTTGATGATTTTTTACGATGAAAATAATAATAATAATTTCTACAATTTAAAATATCTAGGTGTTCGATTGTAATAAACCATTTCCTGAACTATTATCAGTCTATCGATCTCATAAAGAAAAAATTATGGGTGATGATGCTGAAGTATGAATGAATATTGAGAAGTTCAAGAACTCGAAATTGTGTACAAAAATCCCGAGCTTTTTTTTTGTATGTCATTTTTTTTACATATTTTGTATTTCAGATTTTAATAAAACATTGTTTTTTGGGGCACAGTTTTGGAGGTTTGCGTTTTTACACATTTGAAATCATCAATCATTCATTGTTAGACCACCATTAGAAACCTGGAAGCACTGGTATGGAACTACTCATCAGCAGTGCGCATCCACGACTCATGCTCCTCGCGGGATTCGAACCAGGGACCTTCAGTATTGTACGTGAACACCTCACCATCGGACCACTGGGCCGGTGGCATCCAACAGTGTTAATGTCTAACTCTGATTGATCTACGGATTTTTGCGCGACCTCACCCATTTGTCTTTGGTAGTTACTGCCTACACCCGACAGGGTTGAACTCCATTGGTCACGTCTTCTCAACTAGAACTCAGAGAATTTCCTCACGAAGCTAGTCACTAGTGAGCACTGTTACGATATTTTGGGGCAGAGTTTTGGAGGTTTGCGTTTTTACACATTAGAAATTATCAATCAATCATTGTTAGTTTTTGCTTTGAATCTCAAGCAATGTGCTCTGTTTTATGTTATATGCTTGAACGGGTTGATAATTGTTGGAGATAAACAAATATTCTATTATTAATATAAACGAAATATGTAGAGACTTGAGCATGGTTGTTTTCTCGGTAATATTTATGGTAAACGCTTATGAAGATAACTAGTTTTTTACACGTACTATCTATTGTGGCTTGTCAGGTTATTTCGATTTGTAATTGTTAGTGGGACATAGATGAATTTAGCCGGGAAATATCTTAAGCAACTGTTACAACAGTAATCTGTAATGTACTTGTAGTTCTATGAAGAAATTTTTCTAAAAGGAGTTTGGTCATTTCACCTAATTTTGGGGAAGGTACCGTAGAACAGTTCAAAAAAGTATGATAACTAAGGTTAGAAATACGATTACTTAGTTTAACATACTTTTAAGTAGTAGAAACTTAATTAGCTCCCAGTATCCTTATTCTGGTGACAAATTTTCACTACTTAAGGTAGTGTTGGACATGGTCTTACAAAAGAATACAACATGAAAATCACAACTATAGTATGATGTTAGTGCTTGACCTGATTTTTCTGTAGGTTGCGTCGGAAAATGTATCAATTGGCTTGCAACTTTATTATCCTGATAACTGGAGGTTGGTGCGACAGGCTTCTTTGAGATAAAATAGTGGTGGTTAAGTAACCAGGTTAATGAATTTAGTCACGAGCAGGTAGTCGGGCGCGAGAGTTTTCTGTCTAGTTTACAGCCCAACAAATTTTAACCTAGAAACTAGATTAAATATCCCCATGAAAATGGCCATCACGCTATTGTTATATAAATATAATGAGTCAATCAGAAGTGATCCAATGAGAAGGCCATTGGATGACCATCAGAAATGTCTTTAAGGAAGAATGAATATTATCGGTTGAGAAATGGCTTTCTCTTCTAAGCAAGTAAATACATATATGTGGACGAGTATTCGTTCATACTATTCGGTAGTCAAATAGATTTATTCTGCTCTTTGTCTTGTCCCTCAAGCAGCCAGTTTTGAAAGGGTGATCAGAAGTGATCGCATTCAGACCTTGGCATCGCCAATCCTATAACATTAAAGACGAGTAACCTTTATCCCGTCTAAAGCAGACGTTCTGTTAACAGACATCGGTCGGTGAGAGTATTTTATATTTTCCGACACAACGTGCTCACTGAAGTAAGTCAGTCAGCTACAACATAGAACTTCGTACGTACGTACATCAGTTCAAGTTGCCATATAACATTAGCACAGAGATGCGATTGTCTATTCGAGTCCACATGTGGCAGATACAGTAGACGTATTAGTGGTGATGGAAAAGATTAGGGTTTGATGATATTATTCAAGAATTATATCCCAGTGAAATAAATTTGAGAAGAGAAAGGTAAAGCGTATGAGGAATTAAGATTAGAATTCGAGAGAAGACAAAGAATGGATGCATCTGCGCCATTGCAAAGGATCTTAAGCCATATCATTCAAGATCTCTAACCACCAGTTATTATCGTCTCACAGAGCCCAACTTGATAGTCTACAATAACCCATATGACTTAGTCCAGTTCTCAATGACTTCATGGATTTGTGCCATGTTTTCGTTTGGTCGCCCCTAGCTTTCTTCCAGCCTACCTCTTTTTCATAAATCACCGCCCATCGAGGAAGTCGGTGGTCGGGCATACATAATACATGTCTCAAATACCTCACTACTGTCATCTAAGTTTTTGAAAACATATCTGCCAAAATAAATCTTACACAACAGGTACGTACAGCCTAAACTCACATTGATCTTGGAGCGCACTACTCACACAGCCTAATCTTTCCCAAACAGACTTCTGTCAAAGTATCCTAAATGAGAAAATCATTGTATTTTATTTTTTGCAACTTCGTTCATAATGAGTCTAGAATTATTCTTCACAAGATATATGTCGAGCCTATTGCTGAATATTGTTTGTTCTTATTTTCCAACTTATACCTATCTAATATACTAAAGGTATAAAGAATACAAAAGCATTTCACTCGTTGACTATCCCAATCGATGGCATACCCTTGGAATTGAACCACCGGGTATCCTTCAGTTTCTCTTAGTCTACCTATTTGGGAATTGAAGTCACCAACCATTATTACTATATCAGAGCGCTTAACTTTTTGATAAAGGTTAGAAATTTTTCGGTAAAACTCATCTTTTACCTCTTCCGAGCTAGAGTTAATTGGAGCGTAAGCAGAAACAACGAAGAGGCAACGGCGAGTGTCTGCTCGGATCCTTTCTAAGAGATAGTTCTGCGATGGGACTTAGCGCTATACCTACACCAGAGAGGACACAGGAAGCAGCCGCAGGACTCCCAGATACACGGAGCGTTAACCGAGTTAGTTCTTTATATGGACAAATTAATCATCGGATCTTGTATGTGTTTCGGAGATGCGGCATATATCGATGGCGCGAGAAGGAAGGAATCTCGTTGTCCTATTTGGCACAAGGTCTGGACAGATGTATACCGAATGCCACACCCCAACCCTACGAAAACTTAGTGTATCGGTCTAATCATAATTAATAAACACAATGATATATACGTGGTCCCCTATATTATTTAGGCTGGTTAGTATGAAGAAAAAATAGATTCGTTGTAAATCCGTATAATCCACAACCTTCAATATCATGAAAAGTGGTCTCGTTACATATAGTGATGCTCGTATTTAACACCGAACCATAGAAATCTCAATAAAAAATATGAGGTTTCACCGATTTCAGTATTGTCTAGATACCATTCATGATACTGTAAGAATTCTTATCCAGTCCAAATTTGCCCCAAATCGTAAAGAAATAGGATCATGCCACAGTTCAATTTCAGAAAATAATCGTACCGGCACTGTCCGTAAGCGTATCAAGTGCGACTGGAAATAATTATGAGACTAATATTTCTAATGAATCAGTTCCTAGCCATGATCCTCATATAATTTCACCAGATTAGAGTTGTCCTATTGATTCACGTACTTCTGATGAGACACTTGACGAACGTAAGGGAAATACGTCAAAACGAACCAATTCCTGGTCGTAATCCCAATGCTATTTTATCAGTTATTGCTTATTCTAATGTTTCGTTAATCCCTAATGAATTTGAGGGAAATATTTCCGAGGAATCAAATTATTATAAAATTCCTAATGATGCCGTATTAGATGTTATACTTCTTCACAGTATATTGGTTTCTAAAGAATTCGGACAATGCCAAGCACATATCCTGAATGATTCACAACCTAATTACAGGTCTGATGGTCCCACACATTAATTACTGTTCATTCTTAAAGCAAAATCACTTTTAGTAGTTTCTCAAGTTAGTATAGGTTTTGAATGAATTATGTGGTCGTCTGTTATCAACCAGTCAAAATACAAGATATGCTTATTTATATTGTGACTATAGTGATGACATTGTATTTATCAGTATGAAAGGTGACAAAAGCAATACCTACAATATTAACTATACAAGTCAAGATTGCATACAGCGATTCTTCAAGCCTGGTATACTCACACACACCAAAAGATGAAAGTAGTGTTAAGACTGTTCAGATCAATAAAGTCACACTAATTGTAACGTGCATGTATATGAAGATCTAACATTGTTTCGAGGTGGAGGGTACAACGAAGGATAACCCTACACACAGCCTCATCTACCGGTGTTTCTTTCGATGAATAGCTGTTCAAAAGAAAGACTCGAATTTCATTTTGGACGATGTATAAAAATAGTACATATTGCCCGTTAACCAAATAGATTTTCTAGTCCAGTATTGCCTTTTTGCTTAAGTAGCCAGTTTGAAGGTTAACATGTATCACCATTAAGTCTCAGAAAACACACCATAACAATAAAACATTTGTGTTGTTCGCTCATCATAATATATATATATGTTTATTAACAAGTCGAAAACGAAATTTTAACAAAAGAAAATATATACAACTGAATGTGTAGAAGAACTATTAGGTCAAAGTGACCAAACATCTTGAAATCTAATTCCATATACCAGAGTCAAGATGAATATCTGACCGACAGACTTCTTCTTTGTCACTAGTAGAATTGTCCATTATAGAACGAAGATGTGAAAATTTTGAACGTAATGCTCGAGCGATAATTGCACATGGATCAGTGCCACTGTAGAAAAATAAAAATAATGAAACTTTTCATGCTTACAGAAATGAGACTGTGGTGAAAATCTACTCTCTCTCTCTCACCTACACACACATATATACAAAACATTCTTACCTGATTGTAGGAGATTGTTTTTGTTTGATAGGTGTACCACCTGGTGATCTTGGTATTGAACGCAATTTAATAGATCCACTTTGTAATTCTTTTAACACTTGTGACATATCAGCAGGATTATGTACTGTTGACAAATTACTACTTTTCATTGGTGTAGATGTTTTATCGAGGGAATTATTATTCTGTTAAAAAAAAACAAAGATACAAAGTTAATTTACAAGTGAAATAATTTCTTCACTTAAATTAGAAAGAAGAATGAATATGAAATTAATAACATTTCCCATGGTTATAGACTTAACTTTATAACTTACTTTAATGAACTTCAACAATTAACCTCCATTATGGGTAAAAGCAAAACCCCTCCCCGAATAACAGCTTATCAATAGTTCAACAGAAATATAGTTCACATAAAATTCACCGAACTACCAGTAAGAAGTACATTAGTAGTTGAAAGTCAGTCAGTTACAACGTAGAACTTTGTACGTACGTACATTAGTTCATTTTGCCATACCATATTAACACAGAGATGCAATCGTCAATTCAAATCCCATAGTGATAGAGATAGTAGAAGTATTAGCGGTAATGGAAAATATTAGGCTTCAAAGAAATTATTCAAGAAGTATAATTCAGTCAAATAAATTTAAAAAGAGAAAGATAGAGGTGACGATTAGTAGTAGTTGAAAAAGGATAGAAAAATAATTACCGAAATATGTAACCAGTAGTTAAATATGACTAGAGATGATTAAAGGAATAACGACCAATATTCAATGATTAACTAATGTAATTGTCAAGTTAGTAGATGTAGGCTACCTGTTTGGGATCCGCTAGACGAAAGTCACCAATGGTTAGAGACCTTGAACGGCATGGCTCAAAATCGTTTGCAATGGCGCAAGTGAATCCATTCGTTGTGTTCTCTCAAATCCTAATCTTCTGGATTCGTCAGCACCTCTACCTTGGCATTCTAACCTTATCTCACAGAATTATACTTCTTGAATAATATCTTCAAACCCTAGTCTTCTTCATTACCATTAATACCTCTACTATCTTTATCACTATGGGATTTGATTTGACATTTGCATCTCTGTGCTAATGTGGTATGGCAACATGAACTTATGTACATACGTACGTAGTTCTACGTTACAATTGACTGACTAATGTAATTGTCCCAATATTCCAGATGACTCGCCAACACTACTCAGTATTCAATCGATGTAAATAGAGTTTAACCAGTAGGAAGTGTGACAACAGATAAGAAAATACTACAATTTAGGTACTTAATGTCACCTATTTTTCCTTTATTTATCTAATAAATTCAAATTATTAGACAGAAGATAATACCAGCTAAGAAAAATGAAATATTTAAGAGCTTGTATAGCGTGTAACAGTTGAAAAATGATAGTTAACAAATTATAAGAATTTTGATGTGATATGCTTTGGTCAATGAAAATAGCTACAGATCTACTTTTCTTCAACTGATATGAACTAGTGAAAACTACGCTGAAAGCATAAAAGTATCGGTTGACTAGCTTTTATTATTCTGTAAAAGGATAATTTAAATAAACATTGATAAAATCACACTATATTGGTTATGTACCAGTCAGCAGTAGAATGCAGGATGTGCGTTTGTCCTATTTAGGATTAGGTTCGCTGAATTCTACCGCTAATAGTTCACACACTTAAATATCCTACACGTTATTTACCGATCTACCGAGTTCAAACAGCTACAAAGTTAGTTACGTCATATGCGGCCACGGAAGAGATAGGGGTGTCACGAATTTCTTCTGAACACATAAATTGGGGTTGAATGTACGAATTCCTATGGCTTCTGCTATGTGTAGGAGACGGGATCGAACTCCGTTGGGAAATGATGGAGGTATACGATAGATCACTCGAAAAGATCTAGACTTATCTACAATATGACCACTATCAACCAAATGTGCTGAGATAGAACTGCGTATTGTTTTAAACTGGCCATTCATAAACCATGCTGGTAGGTGTTCACTCATTCGTTAATTAATTAATTCATTAATTGCTCTCATTAATCTGTCCTGCAGAGTATCGCGGGCCACATCTCCGTAGAATTGTAATTTGATAAATAGTGGCTTCTTTCGGACGGTCGAAATTACTGACTTCTTTTTTTCATCAACCATATACTACACACACACTTCATCGTTTAGTTTAACCGAATACAACAGACGATTATTAATGAGGGAACTCTCTTAGCTTCAAATTAAAAAAAGGGCCTAAATTTAGAAGGATCAAATTTCTCTAGACTATACCTTTTTACTTCTCAGCTTTGCTTGTAATTGTTCTCTCCAATTACTACTACTACCATTTGCTTCTTGTAATGCAGCTGACGAAATCGTGAACGGTGGTGGTGGTGGCGGCGGCGGTGGGGGAGGAGGAGGCGGCGGAGGAGGACAAGAAGGCATAGATGGTGTAGATGCGATTATTAATGTTGAACAAGTTGAACTAGCTGAAGGAATAGCAAATCCTGAAAGATTATTGTGAAGATCTATTTTATCACGTTTCAATAAACCATTAGGTGATCCAGAGAAAGCAGTAGTATCACTTTCACCATCTGCATCAGGACGATGAATAAAACGATCTCGATCTACATCAGATATACTTGATTTACCAAATTCTTGAGCTAAAATTAACTGAGCAACTTGTGATCTTAAATGAGAAATTTCAAGTTCCAATTGTGAAATACGATTTGATTTAGGTGATGAATGAAGATGATCATCGGAGCTGTCTGTAGTATCTGAAGTATTACTACTACTACTATTATCATAAAATTTGCCATTATTTTTAGTAGACTTTTCAAATCGTTTTCCTGTTTAATGAAAATATTTATTATTATGAAGAAACAATGTTTAAAATTAGTGAATTAATACTCAACAACAATAGAAAAGCATGTTTGCAACATATGAAATAGAATGTGTATTGAATAAGTCACAAGCATTCATTGTTCCACTATTTATGCAACAATTAAGGATTCTATGTGAGTTTTCGCTATAAAAATGATGAATACCATACCATACCTCGGACTTTTAAAACTCTAATAAAATAAAGTATAACTCAAAAGACGGTAAATTCAAGTATACAATTGTCTACTTCAATATATGCAGTAGTGGTTGTTAGTGTATAACAACAAGTTGGAAGAGACCAAGCCAAATATAAACGTAACACCAATATCGATTGACTAGTAGTGGTGTGGTGTGTGCTACTTATACGAACGATATAAGTAGTATAAGAAGGGACGTGAAAGAAGTCTCACGGTCAGAAGAGGAAAACGGAAAGCAAATGGAGCAAAAGCAAGAAGTAAATGGAGTACCAACAGGAATGGAAGAAGGATGGAGCGTTGGAAGTCACGACTCAAAGATGGTGTGCAAATAGTGTTCAATGTAATGTTTTCGTTTTTAACTGACTCAGAGTGTAAACTTGCCTAGTACAATCTTCGTCGCCTGCTTCAGTCTTCTCAGTGGGTATATGAGTCGTTGACATTTTTTTGTTTGCCATCCATTACTAATCATGATCAATGTTCCGGATTTTTCAGCACTGCTGTTATGACTTGAAATAGGTTGTAATGTCACAGATGTATTCACTTTATGTATTCTTCTTTAAAATCGAGACCTTTGCTTCATATGGTTGTATTTTCTGTGTCGTTCTGACCTTATCACTGTTTTAATAAGTTGAAACTCTGTCTTTAGTTACTGCTGCATCTTTTTCCTAGAAACCGGTGTTGTTTATCAATATAACACAGTGACTGATATTAATCACCTATTAGGTCGATTATATATTTCTCAAAGTGCTCCTCTAGTGGGCGTTTTAAAATTTGAACTCATGAAACATAATGGAAAGCACCTAACAAAACCAACTAATAATAACTATGTATTATGTTAAACAATACATCAAGTACAAATTTCTATTGTATCTGGTGCAGGGTCTCATACTTACAGATGCATAAAAGCTTACGAAACTACCAGTCCTGAGGGAACAAAACGAATTCATCTACCCCATGTACTGGAAACAGATTTATGTACTTGGTTTGATAAACACTTTAAGTGTGAGAGCTAGAGATACTAACCGGTTGCTTAAATCGAAACAGGTAAATTAAGGTTAAAGTTTGCAAGTTAATTGGTTGAAAGCACAGCATCTCAAGCATTTGATCACCAGTTCGCAGTGTTAAGTTAGAGATTAACATCATCGAGTGACGGCTCAGTGGCTGGGTGTTCACGCCAGAGATTGAAAGTCCTGGGTTCGATTCCAGCGTGCGTGGTCGTGGATACGCACTGATGAGAAGCCACATGCTAGGACGAAATGGTAGTCTAACTTGAATCAGTTCATGATTCTAAGTTAGATTCAACAATCTCCACAGTCCTATACTCACAATGGATTTCAATGCACAACATAATAAGTTAGACAGATTCCAACTGAAATGGAAGTAAAGTGGTGAATAAAGGAAAGTTGTGTAGGATGGAGATCTTTCGGTCCATTACGGTTTTCCATATGAGGGAGGGCGGCTGTCAGGAAGCATCCAATTCAATAACATGGGATGCAATCGGAAACGACTCAAGAAACAATACAGTGGAGACGCCACTTCAGTTATCTTCCATATTCTTCATAAAAACATACTTTTTAACTGAACGAAATTTTTTCTGGTTTTATTTTAATTGAACTGGTTGCCTACTAAATTAAATAACACTTTAGTTGATCTATTAGATTGATTACACGATCTTGACCTTTTTTCTTTGTCCTCACTATGTCGTCGTTTAACGTTGTGAAGAGCATTCCTTTTGGTGAGCTATTGTGAGATATCTCACAAATGTATTACTCATGAGTGTTCTAGTTGTGAACTGAAAGCAAATTATTCTCTTGCTGGTTGGTTTGATTTATCTGTCTGACCATATTGGACAGGTTATTTACGTACTTGTTAATACTGAGAATTCCTTAGTGTTAATGAGTTCAGCACCCTTGAATGCAGGTTTTAAGTTAGACTGATTGTTGTTTATTGTAATACCACATCATATTTATACCTAGATATGATCATATACTAATATTCTGAGAAGCGAAAACATTCTTCTGAATCAAACTGACCTCGACCGTGTTATGTCGGCAAATCTAATCTCTGTTGTACCGAAATTCTTGTATTATATAAGTAAGTGAATAAAAGGTATAGTGTCGTGACCAGTTTAATAGATAAGATTGCAACAGATTAATATTTTATGATACAGTACAATCTCAAGTATTTTGTATTCTCATCATTGCGACATGAATTAATAAGTAAATAACACTCTATGAATCCGATACATGAATGTTACTCTTCAGTGTGAATAACACTTTGTTACGGTGTATGCAAAAACAATGGTTTTCACAAGTGATTGATGACTGAGTAATGAATGGTTTGATGTTTGCCTAGTCCTTTAATGCTGATGAGATTTTATACATCATGATGTGATGTGGTCACTAGCCTAAATGACCCGAGAACTCACGCACTATGCTGATATGTTAAGTGTTTGGAGACAGTTGGCAGTTCGATCTACGCTTCGTACTACTTTGCACTGCTCCTAGACATAACATTGTCCTCGTCTGAATTTTCAGGAGTAGACCTTTTACCAGGTGACTCGCTTATTGACTTAGAATATGCCGATGACATTGTCCTACTTGGTGAAGATGCTGACAAAATGCAGAGTCTTCTGACTACCCTAAGCAACAATGCAAGCATGTTCGGGATGCGGTTTTCCCCCTCGAAATGCAAAATGTTGCTTCAAGATTGGGCTTCATCGGCACCTGAACTAGTGATAGGGAGTGAAGTAGTCGAACGTGTAGACCGCTTCACTTATCTTGGGAGTCTCATCAGTGCCGATGGCCTGGTGACTGACGAAATCTCAGCACGGATACAGAAGGTTCGATTGGCTTTTGCCAACCTGCGTCACTTATGGCGTAGGCGTGATATCCGTTCTCTAATTAAAGGACGAGTGTACTGTGCAGCAGTTCGCTCCGTTCTCCTATATGGCTGTGAAACATGGCCAGTTAGAGTAGAAGATATTCGTAGGTTACTGCTTTTCGATCATAGGTGTCTTCGAAGCATTGCTCGAATACCGTGGGACAACTGAGTGAGCAATGCTGTCGTTAGGAAACAAGTACTAGGTAAGGATGGGAGAGCAATCGATGAAGTGGTGAAACTTCATCAGTTGAGGTGGTTGGGACATGTGTTGCGTATGCCGAACCACCGACTGCCTCGACGAGCATTGTTTTGTAGTGTAGGAGTAGGTTGGAAGAAAGCTAGGGGCGGCCAAACCAAAACATGGCAGAAATCCATGAAGTCATTGACGAATGGACTTAGCCATGTCGGTAATTGTCGACTACCTGGTTGGGGTCCACGAGATGATAATAATCGATGGTTAGAGACCTTGAATGACATGGCTCAAAATCGTTCGCAATGGCGCCGGTGCATTTACTCTTTGTGTTCTCTTAAATCCTAATCTTCTGGATTCTTCAACACCTCTAGTTTTGACTTTCTAAACTTATCTCATTTAATCATACTTCATGAAAAATATCTTCTCATCCTAACCTCTCCGATTACTTCTAATACCTTTACTACTTCTTCTACTATTGGATTTGAATTGACAATTACATCTCTGTGCTGATGTGGTATGGCAACATGAACTGATGTACTTATGTACAAAGTTCTACGTTGCATCTGACTGACTGACTGACTACTTTGCACTTGTTGCCAAAACGTACATGCAATCTTGAGAAAATTGGTGATCCCTGTAGGATTCAAACTCGCGTCATCCAATTTTACATTTCGAGACAACAACTGCAGTAGTGACTAATGTCACGTTTTTCTAGTTATTTTTAATGCTGATAGATAAAAATCTTTTTCACTATATTGAGATGCTAGGTGGTTGGAACCAGTCAGTAAGAAACCCTATACCCAGAACTTCTTGATGATTGGCCCTAGTGATCCTTGGGGAGACTGATACATGTCGTGGGATTCTCTTAAGATTTCAGTTACATCTTACAAATAAGTGTCAACGAGCACAAGACCTAAGCTAGGATTTCGTACCAATCAGGTTTAACCATTTGTACAACGTAAGACTTAACATTCAATTTACCAAAAAGTATACGAAAAATCTTACATACCTCTTATTTTTCTTCGACGATACTTATCATTATTGTACTGAGTTTTGCTTGCTGATTTTACAATTAATTTCCGATTATCATTATCATTGGTATTGCTTTTTACAGATTTTGTTTGAAAGTTTGGTAAATTATTGTGCGCATTGGAAAATGAACCAATATAATGCACTGGAATATCAGCTGTTTGATAATTTTTCGAACTTTTAATTGAACTAGAAGTAGAAAAAGGATTTGAAACAATGTCACGATTTTCACTACAATAATGTAACGAATCTAAATGTGGATTTTGATTTTGTTCATCATAATGATCACCATCACAATCACTATTTTCCATAAAATCTGAATAACTTGAAGTATACACCTAAAAAAATATGATGCAAAAGAACAATTATTGTGATATAACTAAACAATGAAACTGTAAAAGCTCTAGTACTACTGGAATTCTTGTTGAAATTCTTTTTTCATTTACTTTTAATGGTACTGGTCTTGAGAATGATTAAAGAAGAATTGACTCTCCTTTTATGCATTCGGTAGACAACTATTAAGAGATCTAAAGGGAAATCCTATAACTATTTCATCCTTTTGCTTGCAAACTACACGGCTGAACGTAAATTGTACATCGATGTATTCTCATGATCATACTTTTAGATAGGTTCCCTGTTCCGTCATAGAGCTGATAGTTAATTCTTAATGCAGGAGACTCTAAAATGACATTTTTAAAGTACGCTCATCCCACTAATTTGGTGACACTACGTCCGAATACATTGTCAGGCAGCATTGCTAACACGATTTTTCCACTGGATGTCAATGAATCCTTGGAAATGGCGATGATGGAACTCATAAAGTTTTCAAACATTAGCAGCTCCAAAACGCTAGGTTTAATAAGCACAGGATAGAGCTAATCTCACTGATTATAAATAATCGAATAAACTCACAAAATATGGAGTGTAGATAATCTTGTACACGCGAAATAAACAATAAGTTCGAGTGGCAATAGTAAGTATAATAATAATAATAATAATAATAATAAGCTAATAAGCTTACCACATTAGAATCTATTGATGAACACTCACAGTCATCATACTGTTCTGAGTTCTTATTTAATACTTGACTAGGAATATTTAATCTTGGAGCTAATGAACCAGTTGGTAGGAATTTAACAACATATCGAATTGAGCAAAATAGACGTATATAAGTTAGCTAATAAGAGAACAGAAAAACATTATTCAATCATTAATTTGTTGTAAAGCATAGACGACTGGAAATCAAAGTAATAAAAATCGCAGCTTTTTAGTATATTTCAGATCTAATTTTACCTTAAACTGTTGTCAGTGATCTTAAAACGCTCAAAAAATGACCGTTGAATGGGTCTAAAGTACAAATGTTACAGATACTTATACTTGTTCACAAATATCTTGAACAAACCATGCACTCGTGTGTGGTAGATCTCCTCATTACATGCAGTTGATTTTACTACTTTTAAATACTAAAAGAAAACTAGTGAAGAGATTTGGGAATAGCAAGTGAAAAACGTTGTCTGAAAACTGTTCCCCATTGAAATCTAATATGTTGAATAGCAAAAAGCCTTCGTGATCAAATAAACTTAAGAGATTCTAGCAGTCACATTAAACTAAATGGGGAAATGTAGGTTGTTGATAAGTTGAGGTTCTTGAGGCAACTGAAATTAATGGTTCTACGAAGACCTAATAAAAAAGGTGTATCTATTTATCAACTTTGGACCAATTCATAACTTGATAGATTCTGCTTTCACTTTTGATGTCCTCCTCGTGATACTGTAAAGTGCAGCACAGGACAGCCATGCACAATTGTATCAGTTCACGTATTATTTTGGCTTTTGTTTATGAACTATTGAAATGCATTTGGTTTTGCAAAGACAAAAGAGAAATCAAGACACAAACCATTTCCAATTAAACAAGAGACAATATGAGTAGCCCAAACTTTAGGGCGCTAGTAACACTTTTACACAAGAGTACCTTCCGGAAGAATACAAATTTTATCAGAATCTTACAAAGTAGTGACACAAAGGTTTGCACCAGACTTACCAACTGTTTTAAGACCATATCGAGCGAGTACGTAGACGTCCTGACTGTTTGAATAACGATAAATTTCATGCGGAAAAATAAAAGACAACTTTTGTAAGACGAATTTTAATTATGAGGTTAGTGAAATATATAACATATTATTTCTATAAACAACAAACAATAACGAAAGGAACCCACTGAGTAAATAAAAAGAATGATGTTATAACGAAGTAGACTTTCTTTTGAACACCATTTTCTTGAGCTTTACAATCGCGTCTAAAAGTAAATTTTTACATGTATTGACCGACGATAAAATGGGGTTAGTATCACATCATTGAACAAAATCACCAGAATTAACCGTATATATTCAAGTATTAAATGGGAAAGCTTATAAAAATAAAGTCGTGTTGCATTATTTAGTAAAATAAGTGAAAAATAAAGATCCTATTTTGTGACTTTTGAGCAGCTGCTTACACACGTATTGCATTGAAGTGTAGCACTAACATGTGGTTATTAGTAATAATATCTATCTTAATTCTTTCCGTCATAGATGACGAAAATAGAAGCAGATAGCGTGAAGACGTGAAGTCATTACAATAATTTTACTTGAGCCTTTATTAAGTTTACGTTCTTTCTGAAGGTTCCTTGTGTGCTGGAGCAGTGTGAAGAGCAGTGTGAGATTATCTGGAAAAGGACAGAACAAGAGAAAAAGTGAACCAGGGACTCAGTGAGCACATAGAATGCACTTACTTTCAATCGAGAAAGCAATCGACAACAACCAAATATAAGAAACATGAGACTAAGACTGCCATGAGCTTTTTGAATGTGACTATACCAAAAAGGCGCGACTAACATCTAGAGGAGTGAGTGATGCGATCGAACACTTTCACACGCACTTTAAAACCCTATACCCTTTAAACGAGGGTAGCTAGCTTCTTATTACTTCGGTAGGGTTCTGTGTATTTGATTATATTCAATGGGTGGTTGTCTAGTGGCTCGACTATACTATTTCTGATCAGTTTAGCAATTATTTATGGGTTTACGTCTCTTATAATTTGGGTATGTATATTTTTCACAGGGCATTTGGGTTTGGTTTGGCTGAAGGAAAGTTGACTGTAATGTGGGGAATGGCAAAGAGAAAATTTTAATACCATAGAGGAAACAAACGTTTCGGATACCAAATGGATGAACAAACAGTTTGATCATTTGGTAATGCAGATATTGTGAGAGGACCCAAGTATAAGGATAAAAGAAGAAACAGGGATGATTAGCGTGTCGCGAATATTTTTTACATTTGATAGTCATGATAGCGGACAACTTACGAGACAAGCACCGGGTACAGCTGATCAAAGTAGGTTATAATAATTCACATGTAAGTACATGCTTGCCAAGTCTACTTCTGGGACTATTCACTGAGGACATTCCGACTGGGAGCGACTGCGAATTAGAAAAGTTGGGAGAGTCGTTATATGTTTTCTATTTGATGCTTACTTTTTCAGGAATTACCTCAAGGAATGTGGAGGTAATGCTGTGGCTGGATGCTCACGCTGAAGCTAACTGATGTACGTAATATGTTGTATGCCATTAGGAACCATTCCTGGGTGATGACGTCAAGCTGCCTTCACATAAAGTGAAGAGTTGTATCTACCTTAGGTGCAACACTTATGTAGTTTCCGCTGGTGTCCGGACTCTGTGGTCAGTAGTCTGAGATCGCGCTCTAAGAAGACATTCGCAAGCGGACTCCTATGAAAGGCATAAGTTACTTGAGTCTCTTGGGGCGGAATGTTCGTGACATGACAATCTTACTGTTTGAGCTCCAACATGTCTGCTCCCCATTCCTTTACTATTTTATGGTGGAGTACTTTTCTGTTCATATGAAACTCCCAGCTGAGTTGTCTGTACGAACTAGTGCTACTTGGCTGATGTTGTCGAACAGGTGACCAATTAATACCAGAAAGAGCAGCAAATCTAATATAGCTTCCCGTGAAACTTTATGTTTTGAGACCCTGTTACGGAACATCCTGTGCTTTGAACATTTTAGGAGCCAAGTTAAAAGTGGGTTTATAAAGCACACTTGCGCAACCTTAGCCATTAAGATTACGTGTGGCACTATTCCAGAAGCCTTTATGAAGTTGATGATTATTATGTGAACCGGTATTTTCGGTCTCAGATGCTACATCCTAATGAAAATTAGTTTAAGCGTAACTCAGAGAGCCAATCTGTGGATTGTTATTGCGTCTAGTCATATTGTGTAATTACTAAGTAACAAGATTACCATGTATATATTCCTTTTACCAAAAGCTACTCACTAACTCATAAATTACTATCACGCCATCTGCTCTTCCTATTTCGTTTCGAGTTTTTAATTTACACTCCCCCTTACTGACAGCTGATTCTGTCTTACTCATGTATAATTGTTATTTTCCATTTGTTGGTCTGATGCAACCTAGTATTGTATGTGTGTAAATAAATATCCAAGATGTATGAGCAGTCTTCATCTTGCGCTGATGACCATTGGCCTTCTGCTCTTCCTCGGCTTACATGGCTAGTTAGTAATGGGCAAAGTCGCCAGGCATAGGGTTACAGTTCTCTCTTCTCTGTTGCGTATCGATTGTTCAAAGATCGCTTCTGTATACTAGCCAACTCTAAGATATAATACCAGCAGGATGTAAAGCTGTCCCGTGCTTTGAGAAATTGGATGCTTAGGACATGCCTTTTCAAACCCGTGTTGGGCTTCACGGAAAATGTTATTTTGATCTATGTACTCTCGCATTTCCTGACTGATCATTCTGTCCATCACCTTTGACAGTGTTGGTAGTAGTGTGAATGGTTTGCAGTAGACTGGATCTTTCCTACCTCCTCCTTTATGGCTCGGAAAGAGTAGCCTGTTTCCACTGTTGGTGTGACTCCAGTGAATGCCTGAATAGGTCACATAACAGTGAACTAGTGGCTTTCGTGTACTACTCCAGGAATATAGAGTGGGTTTGTCACAACCTGGTGAATATCCTGGTAGCAGGGATTTATGTTTTCTTGTTATAAACCCAATAGTAGATTGTCTATTGCCCAGGCCGTTAGCTGGAGTTGGTGATCTGGTTTCATTCTTTTCCAGGGTTAGCGAAAAACACTGGACCCCAGTCAATGTATCATTTATTGCTGACGCATTCATAGATGTGAAGATTGAACACTTACCGTCGAGTGCGTTGATAAACTTTGTCAAGGATAGCTGAAGCCGACTGATTTGTGCATAAAACAGAACGGTCACAGACGGTCACTCTGGTTCATTCTACTCTCCTATTCCTTTTACCACCTAATAGTTAGCTTTTGCAGAAAGATTTTATATCTTAAATTAATCATGAATGAATCAATATTAGGCCACCATTAGAAACCTGGAAGCACTGGACGACCGTCTCGTCTCACTGTCAAACACTCTAGTAGCGCGTATCATCGGCTCCTGCCACTTGCAGGATTCGAGCCCTGGACCTTTTGGTCTTGCGCCTGAATTACTAACCTCTGGACCACTAAGCAGATATCTAACATTGTCATGTCTAACTCCGGTATAAAGTGTAGTGGTATTGAATACAATGAACATAAAATGAACAATGTTAACCCCAACAAAATGAACAGTTGTACGCATATTTATAACGCTTAAAATTCTACCCTAAATCGTGTTTGCTGCGTGCTCCGAACCAGCATACACATCTATCCTCTAGAACTAATATAGCTCTGAGGACAGATCGATTGCTGCCGTACCGATGGGATCGAATATGACTGAATATTCAAGTACGTCGATATCATCACTAAACGTTTAACTTCGACACTAACCCCAATTTAGCCGTATGACTGCATAGGCCACACATAAATCGTACGAAACATTACACGTTCTTCAGTATTGTCCCTAAAATAAAAGGAGTATCGTAACCCTCTTCAAAATGTACTGTCTTCTGGTGATCTGTTCAAAATCTCTCCCAGAATTACAACTGTAAAAAAATTATTTTTGGACAGAAAGGAAGCCCAGTAATGAAACTAGACATCTGAGGAATTCAGCATTCAGATTCATTTATGCCATAAAAATGTACTTTTTCTTCTCATCTAACCTAGAACAATATCAACTTTAATTCGAACAATTGGTTTCTGATTAGTGTTATAACACGGTTGCGTAAATAATTTGGATATCGCTATTGCAACATGCTTAGAGAACACAAGCGAAATAATATGCACCATAGATTTTCGGCCTGGCAGACCTAAACAATCTTTTCCCGTTTAGATTAGTCTAAATGGATTGTTAATATGCACAAAATGATTCTGATTTGAACTAACAAACAAACCTTTCAACGTTAAAATTGCAATCACAGGAAATATAAAGCCTACATTGAGTGAGAAAGTGAGAATACACTTTGGATAGAATATCTTAATCCTAACATGCCATATTCGTTTAACTCGTAACAGTCAACTCTGAAATTCTGATCTGCTTTTTACGTGAAGTGCGAACAACTGATACATTCGTAGATTATGAACAAAATCACGGGAAATCGAAAAATCTGATCAGGAACCAAAGTTTATCAGCCGTCAGTTTGAAAATGTTCTAACAATAAATATAACAAACTCAGTAAAGTAGGTCGATGAATTTTGACTATTTCACCTATCCCCTTTAAGGTCAAGGATAACCAACACATGCCAGTCAGTGTTCTGCTATGGACAGCTTACGAACTTAGTACATGCTGGCAAATTTTGATAGCATCTGTTCTAACCAGATCACTATCGGATAGACCGTGATACAAATCGCTTAGTCCACGAAGGAACAACCACCAATTCCTGTACTTTCCATCAACATTTGAATAGATGTGTGATGAAAACTCGGACATGTTAGCGAAGGAATCTACATGGCATGTAATTCATAAAAAACTGATTTAGAGATCCCTACATCTAAAAACAAAAAGAATTGTCAGAAATGCTGATAGGCACTTAGACAGATGTTGGATAACCAGGAAATGCAGTTAATCCTCAATGTTCGACAGCGATGAGCTCGCGTTTTTTAATATTACTAATAATCGTGTTGAGTGTTCCCATAAAGGGGTGGACGCATTCCAATTAGTTTCCGATAATCACTGATAAGCGAATCGAAGCAAACGTCTAAAAGAGCTTCAAGGAGATAGCAATTCTTAAAATGTGCTGAATTATTAGATCGCTACAGAGAACCAAAGCGAATTCAAAAACAAAGGTACTAAACGAAGATGTAGGTAAGGCCAACATGAACTACGGATGGGAAATCCTCAAACGTTGTTCATTTGTAATCAAATAATTAGCTTCTTCTCAAGGATTTCCATATTCGCGCACCATGGTGATGTTATGTCTAATAGGGTCATATACGAAGTACTCAGGATGGGTAAGAACGATCCCATTCTTTGTTACACATTAGGAAACTACAATACCATAAAACACCATGTTCTGCATGCCTCGTGGCCACATGATAGTGACAGACATCACCCAGAAGGCTGTCACACAATATGTACCTCGGGCACATTACGCACCGGAAAGTAGAAGAACATGGGCCAAGCTAGGCACTGAATGCTTACTACAGGCCAAATGTGTTTCTAAGGTGTTTCAACCGCGTATAAGAACAACATCTTCCGTGAAGCTGAACAAGGGTTTAGGAAGGAAGGTCATGTGCACCCAAACTTCTCATAGTATGGGATAGCTGGACAAAATAATGTGGCCGAAAAATATAGGTTCACTGAAAATTTCTTGACTTCGCAAAAGCTTTCGAAACTGTACCACACGTACTCCTAATTGCGGAAGCTGCGAAAATAGGCTTCATTGACCCACTTCTATCTTCGCTCCGAAGCTACCCTGAGAAAAGAAATTTTCGCACCAATGTGCTCGTGAGATGGCGAA